>CAJPEX010004129.1:0-22560 GCA_905338405.1 Notodromas monacha
TTGTAATAATTCAGGTAGTTGCAGAGTATGGTTGGTACTGATTGTCCTGAAAACTTCTGTTGACCCAAAGCTTTCAGGCTTTCTTTCATTCTCAACAGATGTTGAGGTTTCTTGCTCTAGAATGAATAGGAAAAGTGAATATTAATCATAAGTGTATCTCCAGTAATAATCTTCTACCAATATCCTCCCATATTCCCTTTATTATGTAACATTTCCAGTAATTTTACCAATGTTGGTTGTTGTTGATTCTAGCCTTGTATGTCCCTCCTCCCCCAAATCGGCGCTCACATCTTCCAGTGATGCTTGTAATTCTGAAGGAATATGTGTAGATGTCCTCAACACTTCTGTGGACTCTTCTGAATGCATTGAGGTGTGTTGCACTAGGAAGATAATGAGCTGAGTTCTTTCTGCATCGTTGAATTCATTGTTGAATTCATTATGAAATTCACCTGGCAATGAATGATTCTCCTCCAAAAGCATTTGCAGTTCTTTGATTGATGGAATGTCTTCTAGCATTTTACTGGCAGTTTCTTGTGCTGATATTTCAGTGATGTGTTTCTCTTCATTCCAGAGCATCCTCAGCTCTTGTA
The DNA here is from genome assembly GCA_905338405.1 of Notodromas monacha. Lineage (NCBI taxonomy): Eukaryota > Metazoa > Arthropoda > Ostracoda > Podocopida > Cyprididae > Notodromas > Notodromas monacha. Next base: position 591 of record CAJPEX010004129.1, read on the forward strand.
ATAATTCAGGTAGTTGCAGAGTATGGTTGGTACTGATAGTCCTGGTAACTTCTGTTGACCCAAAGCTTTCAGGCTTTCTTTCATTTTTGACAGACGTTGAGGTTTCTTGCTCTAGAATGAATGGGAAAAGTTAATACAGTGTTAATTGAAAATTTTCTAGTGGTAATCTTCTACCAATATCCTCCCGTATTACTGTACCTTTATTATGTAACATTTCCAGTAATCTTACCAATGTTGGTTGTTGTTGATTCTAGCCTCGTATGTCCCTCCTCCCCCAAATCTGCCCTCACATTTTCCTTTGATGCTTGTAATTCTGAAGGAATATGTGTAGATGTCCTCAACACTTCTGTGGACTCTTCCGAATGCATTGAGGTGTGTTGCACTATGAAGATAATGGGCTGAGTTCTTTCTGCATTGTGCAATTCATTATAAAATTCACCTGGCAATGAATAATTTTCCTCCAAAAGCATTCGCAGTTCTTTGATTGATGGAATGTCTTCTAGCATTTTACTGGCAGTTTCTTGTGCTGATATTTCAGTGGTGTGTTTCTCTTCATTCCAGAGCATCCTCAGCTCTTGTAATAATACAGGTAGTTGCAGAGTATGGTTGGTACCGATTGTCCTGGAAACTTCTGTTGACCCGAAACTTTCAGGTTTTCTTTCATTCTCAACAGATGTTGAGGTTTCTTGCTCTAGAATGAATAGGAAAAGTGAATATTAATTGAAAGTGTATCTCTAGTAATAATCTTCTACCAATATCTTCCCATATTCCCTTCATTATGTAACATTTCCAGTAATTTTACCAATGTTGGTTGTTGTTGATTCTAGCCTTGTATGTCCCTCCTCCCCCAAATCTGCCCTCACATCTTCCAGTGATGCTTGTAATTCTGAAGGAATATGTGTAGATGTCCTCAACACTTCTGTGTACTCTTCTGAATGCATTGAGGTGTGTTGCACTAGGAAGATAATGGGCTGAGTTCTTTCTGCATTGTGCAATTCATTATAAAAATCACCTGGCAATGAATAATTTTCCTCCAAAAGCATTTGCAGTTCTTTGATTGATGGAATGTCTTCTAGCACTTTACTGGCAGTTTCTTGTGCTGATATTTCAGTGGTGTGTTTCTCTTCATTCCAGAGCATCCTCAGCTCTTGTAATAATTCAGGTAGTTGCAGAGTATGGTTGGTACTGATTGTCCTGAAAACTTCTGTTGACCCAAAGCTTTCAGGCTTTCTTTCATTCTCAACAGATGTTGAGGTTTCTTGCTCTAGAATGAATAGGAAAAGTGAATATTAATTGAAAGTGTATCTCTAGTAATAATCTTCTACCAATATCTTCCCATATTCCCTTCATTATGTAACATTTCCAGTAATTTTACCAATGTTGGTTGTTGTTGATTCTAGCCTTGTATGTCCCTCCTCCCCCAAATCTGCCCTCACATCTTCCAGTGATGCTTGTAATTCTGAAGGAATATGTGTAGATGTCCTCAACACTTCTGTGTACTCTTCTGAATGCATTGAGGTGTGTTGCACTAGGAAGATAATGGGCTGAGTTCTTTCTGCATTGTGCAATTCATTATAAAAATCACCTGGCAATGAATAATTTTCCTCCAAAAGCATTTGCAGTTCTTTGATTGATGGAATGTCTTCTAGCATTTTACTGGCAGTTTCTTGTGCTGATATTTCAGTGGTGTGTTTCTCTTCATTCCAGAGCATCCTCAGCTCTTGTAATAATTCAGGTAGTTGCAGAGTATGGTTGGTACTGATTGTCCTGAAAACTTCTGTTGACCCAAAGCTTTCAGGCTTTCTTTCATTCTCAACAGATGTTGAGGTTTCTTGCTCTAGAATGAATCGGAAAAGTGAATATTAATTGAAAGTTTATCTCTAGTAATAATCTTCTACCAACATTCTCCTGTATTCCCTCTATCATTAAACATTTCCAGCAATCTTACCAATGTTGGTTGTTGTTGATTCTAGCCTTGTTTGTACCTCCTCCTCCAAATCCGCCCTCACATCTTGCAGTGATGCTTGTAATTCTGAATGAATATGTGTAGATGTCCTCAACATTTCTGTGGACTCTTCAGAATGCATTGAGGTGTGTTGCACTAGGAAGATAATGAGATGAGTTCTTTCTGCATTGTTGAATTCATTATTAAATTCACCTGGCAATGAATAATGTTCCTCCAAAAGCATTTGCAGTTCTTTGATTGATGGAATGTCTTCTAGCATTTTACTGGCAGTTTCTTGTGCTGATATTTCAGTGGTGTGTTTCTCTTCATTCCAGAGTATCCCTAGCTCTTGTAATAATTCAGGTAGTTGCAGAGTATGGTTGGTACTGATCATCCTGGAAACTTCTGTTGACCCAAAGCTTTCAGGCTTTCTTTCATTCTCATCAGATGTTGAGGTTTTCTTTTCTAGATGGATTGGGGGACATGCTTATTAATTTTTAAATCATCTTTTTGTTAATAATTGTTCTTTAATGTTGTTGCATTTGTGAACATCTTATTGATTCATGCCTTGTTTGTTCCTCCTCTGATTGCTCAGTGTTACCTTCTAATAATTAAGGTACAGTGAGACCCGTGCATGCGGTCATCTTGACTTCTGGACAATTTGACTTAGGGACGCTTCAAGTTTCCTAAAAATGTAACATTTCAGGGTATCTTACTGGTCATGATTGTGGTTGATTATTGACTTGCATGTTCTTCCCCCTCCAAATTTGCACTTCTACCTTCTGAAAACAATTTGTAGTCCAGTTTAGGATTTGTGGCTACCTCAAAAATGTCCTTAAACCCAAGACTGGGAGGTGTGCCTTCCTTTTTGGTTGAAGTTGAGGGTCCATATCCTGTTTTTTTTTTTTTTAGAATCAAATGAATAATTTGAGATTGTTATGAATAATTTGAGATTGTTAAAGTTTAGCTTTATAGATTTGGAATTTTGAAGACTACCACCACTAATTCCTGTTGCTGTGTTTGACCTATTTTCGTTATCTTCTTCCAAAAGCATCTTTGTCCCAGTTAAGAAATTCAGTATCTCAGTAGTTATGCTTGTAGTTGTGTCCAATAATTGCAGGTGTGTGGAGATTGCATGAATTAGTTCACTCTCAGCCCATTGTTCTTCTTGAACTGGAAATATTGATTGAATGAATGGTTGCTGGGAGAAGAAAGGCATTTTTCATTTGAAGACTACAGTGAGACCCAAAGATGCAGACATAATTGATGCATCAAGAGTGTCGCTAAGTTGAATTGTCCCTAAGTCAATTCTTGTTTTCCCATAGACTTACATTATATAATTTTTAATTGGTGTTTAATTTTAGGGTTGGAAATATCTGTTTCTTGTAATTTGGCCTGAAATGTATTTTCAGTTTTATCACAAAATGTTCCTATTTTGAGTCAGTGTCCTCATGTTGGGCCTTCTTTATTATTTTTTCTCAGAAAATTATTGTTCCTATGTTACATTGTCTGCAGATCAAGGTGTCCTCATGTGGGGGTCTCACTGTTCTTTGCTTTCTATAATCTTCATCCTGTAGCATCTGGAGTTTATCTTCTGACAAAATGTCTCAAGGTGTTTCCTGAAAGACTGGCATTGTTTTTTCCTGGCTTACATATTTCTCTTCAGCAGGAAGCTCACCAAGATGAACCAATTTCCAAAATAAAAGTGGATTCTACCCTCTCCTGCTCTAGCTCCTCTAGTCCCACTATTTTCTTTGCTCCTTAGTTGGCATTTGTCTCCTCCATGTCACACATGTTGAAATTGAGAAAACAAATGAATAAATGCTATGCTTCAAGAGAAAATCCTTTCATTTTTTAGGCTAGGTTAATTTTGATAGCTTAGGTTTATTCAGGTTGAATAATGATTTCTATGCAAAAAGCAATTCGAAATTAATTTTGGATGTCCCCAAAAAAGAGGCATATTGTGGTGGGTATGAGCATGGGACAGAAGCTAGCATGAATGTTTTTGTGGAAATTAGAGTGTACAATAAATATGTTTTTTCTCACTAGCAAAAATCATTGATGGAAAGCCATTTACATTCAAACATTTACCCCACAATAAAAATTCCATCCTGATACTGTGATGTCTTGCCCAGTGAATGCCTTGCCTTTCAAACAACACACCTAGCAAGTGCAAGGAAAATAAAAAATGACTTGCCTAACAAATGTTGTCCCAATAGCAAAGGTTTGCCAGGCACCTGTACATTTAAAAATATTCAGAAAATAAAGGATGAATACTACTTTTTACTCAAGAAAATTGCTTGTCTTCCAAGCAAGTTATTGACAGGATGCTCAAATTGGAGGAAAGGGTTTAGATGCCCAAATTGTCTTCCAAAATGCATCAAGTCTCATTTTAATGCCTTTTTTCTTTCCTGTGTCAAAAAATAATGATGAAAGTTTTGCAACTTTTGTATCTTTCAAGACATGACTCTTCATTACTTTTTACCTCATGCAGAAGGGCCATCCACAAGAATTTAAATCTAATAATTACTCTTTTCCTCAGTGTCATTTAGCCATGAAGTAGCTATGAATTTGTATAAACTGTGTGCATTATTTGTGAAAGGGAGCAAGGGAATGTAATACAGAAAAGCTTTTGAATGAACCATAGCAGTGTTCTCAAGGATTTTTCTTTGTTTCTTGAAAATTCTTGCAATTTTTTTACATTTTTCTGCCAGATTCTTTGTTCAAGAACCAATTAATGCATTCTACATCAATTCTTGAGGTAAAATTTTACCCCCTTGCAAAGGTTTGGTTTGACAAAGAAAGTGCTGGAGAAAAGCTGGTCATTAGGCAAGTCACCACTGTACTTTGAAATGTAATATTGTAACTTACAAACTAGATCAATGCATGTGTTCTTGAATTTCCTGTGATCTGTTTCTTCCATCTTCAATGCAATTCTGTGCTGAAATTATCCTGAAAGTTCCTGCAAGTTTTTGCCCATTGCCTGCTTCAATACAGTATTTATATTTTTTGTTCATCCGTGGGATTTTTACAGATACCTGAGAAATTCCAAACAATTCTTTTGTCAATTTTTTAAAATTGCCCTGAAAAAACATTCAACAATTTAGCTAAATTAACCCAGCCTAAGAAACTTCAATGGAATTTTGTGAAACACAGAAGAAATCTTAGTTTCCTATTTTGAAAAGAATAGATGTCTCCAAGCAGCAAAGAAGAGAAAGTTGCTTGGTGTTGGAGATTATTTGGGGGTAGAACCAGTTTCTGCATGAGGGATATTTTTGTGCTCTATATTTTCCAGAAAAATGTTGCCTATAATTTCAGAAGGCAGACAATAATATCCCAGATATTTATTCACAAAAACCCTGAAGAGCAAGTTAGGAAGGAGGAAAGCCTTGGCAGTTGAATAAATAAAATTGAGAAAAAGATGGTTGGGAAGGGATAACAATATTCGAGAAAAGAAAGTCAGGACGGAGGAAGAAACTGGTAGTTTATAGAGGGAGAAAAATAGGAATATCCAGTTTGGAGGGGGGGGGATAAATATTTTGGCGGATGATGGTTGGCTACTCAACAGGGTTTCCCAATCCTCTCAAGGTTAAGGATATCTGTTTGGGACAAAATTTTGGCAGGAAGTGAGGGGGTGGTTTATTGGGGGCTGACTGTACCTTGAACTTGGCCATTCCTTGCCAAAATCCCTCCTGGTTCATCCAATGAAACCACTCTGTGAAGTGTGTTCCTATTGATTCCTATTGGTGATTCTTGACTTGTGTAATTTTCCTCTTCTGCATTCTTTGTTGTTTTTTCCTCCACCTCCCTAAGTATCTGCTGTTCATGTAACAAATTTCTCAATTCATGAGTTGGACTTCTTGTTGTGCTGGAAATCTCAATTGATACCAGGGCAGGGTTTGAGGATTGATGCTCTGGAATAATTTGCAAGAAAGTTATCACAAAGGAAGTTTTGCACAGTATTTTGTGCTAGTTTTAATTTTTCACCAAGGGCTTTCTCAATTCCTATGATGGTACAGAAATTTCAGGAATCTTAAACCGGTTATCATTGTTGATTCTTGGCTTGCATAATTTTCTGCCTCCAAATTCCAACTCCTACTTTCTATCACTGTAGGTAATTTAGAAGTGGGGTGTGTTGAAATGTTCATCATTTTTATAGGGTCCAAAATTGAAGATGTTCCTTCATTTTTCATCAGTTTTGAGGCTTGATGGCCTGGAAATAGAAATGAGGCATTGTCAAATCTCAAATGAGTCAAATCAATTGATAGAACACCAGATCAATGTAAAGGTTAAAGTTGACTCTTCTGATGTGGATGTTCAGGAAGCTTACTGTTGATTTCAGATGTTTCCTTCCTTGCATGTGTGTCCTCCTCCAAAAGAATTTTAAACTCCTGTAACACTTCAGGTAGTGGAGGCCTTGGGTTGAATGTTGTGCTTGGCACTTAAGTTGACAAATTTAGTTTAATCATCTCTCCAATCTCAAAAGATTTTGATGCTTCAAGTGCTGAAAAGGGGATGAATGAGTTTTGGGACAGTTTTAACTGCATAAATCAGATCCTGTATCAAGTCTTAGTGTAGGTCTGAAGAACAATTTGGTCTGATTTTCTCCTCCAATATTTTGTTTTTATAATTGTATTCAGAACCTGCCATGGTTTTTCAGGATTTTTACTCATATTTGGAATTTCTACATGTGGATTTCTTTTTCACTTTTCATGTAGGCATAATGGAAATTTTTCAGGATTGACCTTGAGATACATTTCAGTGGTTATAGCTCCTCTGAATTTTTATTCAACAATTCAAAGATTTATTATTATGAGAAAGGAATCCACATGATTCTTAGATCAAAATTGATGGCAGATTTTATATTTAATAACATTAGTCTGTTTCATCCAAATTTTAGCTATGTGCTTTTTTGTGTTGGGTTGACTTCAGAAGAGAAGGAGCATTGCAATGAAATTATCTCCTGCATGTCTATCTTTTGAAGTTGAAGAAGACAAAAGCATTGCAGAATATTCTGAAGAACCTTGATGTGGAATTATTCATTTTTTAAGTCTCTTCAGTTCCTTTGATGAGGTGAATCCATCAAACACTTATTAAGGGTGTATTTTGTTGATACAGTACTAGCAATTTCCTTTCTTAGTTCCTTGAGGATTTCAGTTGTTGGGATTGCAGATAAAGTTAGATCCTTTTTATGCTTGGAAAATGTGTTCCTACTTTATCCTGGTCAAAGTTCCAGGCTAAATCTCTGAGAATGAGTGCTGGATTTTATCTTCCATGTGTACTGGTATATTTTACTCCACAATTCACCTTGGTTTTGGTAACCATTCACCAGAAGTGTTTGCAGTTCTTCTGAGGATTTGATGTCTTCTGCAGTATCAATTGTGGGTTCCATAGTTGAAGTCTTGCTTGTAAGTTCCTCATCCTGCCAAAGCCTCCTCAGGTTTTCTGGTGATTTAGGTAATGGCTGAGTGTGGCTTGTGATCAGGATCTGCTCTTCTGCTGAATCCAAAGACTATAATTATTTTTCCACTGCTTTTGATGTGAATGTTGCAATGAAATGGTTGGGAGATGTGTTTTCTTGCCATGAGTTGCAATTGATTGTGATAGGCCAATCTTTTGAAATCATATTGCAAAAATTCGGAAGCTGTATGCAGTACTTCACCTTCTATTGAATCTTTTTTTTCCTCAAAAAAACTTTCCAGTTTTGCTATTGAATCCAGTTCTGGAGGCAACACATTTGATATCATTGTGGTTGAAATTTGTTCCATGAATCCTTAAAAATAGAGGCTTCCATTAAGCTCTGCAAATGAATGCGGATTTTCGAAATTCAAACTCAGAACTTATCCTGTGGTACTATGGGGTGGCTGGAATAAAATTTTCTGGATCAACCTTGTCAGACGGGAATAATCTTGTCACAAATTAAATTAGTTGCAGAATATTGTGATCAGGAATAACCTCACATTTATATATTACCCAATGTCAGGACTTAAGGTTTTTTTGGCTCTACAAGGTTGCTCCAGTTGTCTAGTTTGGGAGGATTTTTTTTACAAAGTTGTTCCAGGAGAGGCTTGACGATAATAATGTGGTATTGGAATGATAACATTATTCCAACATCCCATACTGTGATTTTAGAGTGGATACTTCAAATTTTGAATGCTCTGATGAAATTTTATGTACAATTTACTTAAAGTTATGCTGCAGATTTCTGGAATTCTAATTTAAGTGCTTTACCTCCTTGTTGATTGTTGCTTTCCTTGAACAAACTTTCCAGTTTGGCTATTGAGTCAAAATCTGAGGCTTTTGAATTGACAGTTGATTGCAAACTCTGCTCCATGGAGTTTATACTGTGTATTTGGTCATCAACCCCTGAAAAGGTGCAAAATTGTTCCCTTGATATTAAGTTTCAGTTTCAATGCAGGTGTTCATTGGTAGTGTATTTTGGATGGTTACCAGAAGTTTATACTTCATTTAGTGAGCATGTAACATTTTTGAAAGCATTTGGTAAGTTGTATGCAGCACTTTACCTGCATGTTGATGATTTTCATCAAATAAACTATCCATCACTTCATCATTTGAATCAAAGTCTGAAGGCAGTGAACTTGCTGTTGACGCTGATTGCAATGAATCAAGATGTGAAGACATGGAACTGGTCAATGCAAGTGCTTCTGCAGGTTGTAGAATAGAAAAATTCTGCAAAGTTTCTCAAGAATTTTCTGGCGCATAGAATTTGTGATTCAGTCTATGATCATTCATGCAAGGTTTTAGTCATACCTGGAAAAGTTATCCCTTCTGCTTCAATCAGTTCAGAAAAATCCTGCACCATATCCATCATTATTTTAATTCGAGCCCCTTTGCTCTTGGTGGATGCAGGTTCATTGGATAACTCAGTGACTGTGAACACATCTTGAGATTCCTTCTCATATGCAGTGCTTAGATCCATTGAACTTTCTTCCTTTTTCACTTGTGCTTTGATGGTACTTCTATCATGGGTGGTTATTTGTGGTTCAGGCTCATCCCATGAAGTCACTTCAGTTTTTTCTACCAACAATAGTAAACAATTACAGTCAAACCCCAATAAGATGCCATCATTTTTCCAGAGCAGTTTTGGCAGTTTAAAGGGGTTGGCAGTTCATCAAGTATTTCATATTTAAATTATTTGACTTTAAAGGGGTTAGCAGTTTATCAAATATCTAATTTTTAAATTGTTTGATCAAAAATACTTGATTTTCCTCCAAAAGTCATAGAGATGAAGGTTTTCAAGAAAATTCAGTAATTTTCCAAAGATTTTGCTGTGATCAATGGATTGCTCTTTCAGAAAATAAATTTTGCTGCCTCTATTTTAATTTATTATTTTTTTAGATTATAGGTCAGCATATTGTTCAAATTTTTCAAAATTATGATTATAATTTTTTTTTACAAATACAAGATCCTTGACAGAAATTATGATCATACCCCATTTGCATTTTAATGAAGACAAAACTAGTAGGAAACTGCCATTTTTTTCATCACTAATGCTGGTGGATGTCTGTTGGCATCTTATTGATGTTTTCTATAGAATTTAACATGGAGGAGGTTTCTTTCATTCAAAATTTTGGCAGTTTCCAAGGGTGATGCTTTGTTGGGGGTGTCTTGATGGGGTTTGATTGTATGAGAATGACAATTATTTTGTCATTTTTATGAAAATTTTAGTTGCATTTTTATTTGTGGCTTGATTTTAATTGATATTTTACAGCGGAAAACTTAATTTCAATTGTCCATGTGTGCCATTTCAGTTTTCAATCATCCTAATGCCCTCTGAGAGAAGTCATCCCATTCCATACAAATGATGCAATAACTGAAAAACATTTTTGAGTTTTTTGGCAAAGATTCTGTTGATTTTTATATTTTTATGAGCTCATCTGGATCCACAGTGGGCACATTTTTATTCTTTATACCTTCAAGTGGGAAAATAACTGTGGCCTACATTCAGCCACCTGAAAGTACTTTTTTTGTCTCTAAGTAATTTACTAGTTTATTAATTCGATTGTGTCTGACAGTAGTAAATTTCCTACTAATGCTCTTTCCTGGGTGGAATCATTGCATGCAAAATTCAGATTGATTTGGGAGATTGAAAGAATCTTTCATAAGTATTTGTAATCAGTTACTATTATGAATAACCAGGGTCCATTCAACTTCTTTGATCAATTTCAGTTGTTTTTGTGGGTGTTTGGAAACCCAATTCTAAATTAAAACATTTATCTTGGGATTACCTTGGATTTTGTCCTTTTGTGTTGTTTCTGGAGTCTCAGCCAAGTTGGTAATGGCCTTAGCTGCTCCTTCATTTTGCCCCATTGTGTAATTGACATTGTTCTGCTCACTTTCATTTTTGAGATCAAAGGCCAAAATTATGTTGGTGGTATTCAATGCTGTCTCAGTGACAAATTCAGCCAGAGTTGTGTCAGATATGTTTGTTTTCTCCGTTTCTGCAATGTCACCTGGTTTATTTTCCATTCTCATAAAAAAGTTGAATACCTGTTTTCCAACCTTAGAAAAGTAAAAGTTCTATTCCCAGTTTTGTTTTTCCAATGTTATCCTGTTATTTTTCTTGAATTTTTTTTTTAATTTATGCATGATTTTCAAGGACAAAAGGGCTCGAAGTTTGGGTGTGCTACTAACCTGATGAGTTTTCCATTCGAGTCTGTAAAATATTTTGGATGTATCCCAAGACTACATGCAGTTCCTGGTCAGGTTTTTCTGCAAGTGAAATTAGATAACTTGGGACTTTGAAATTCTCTTCAGCGTGTGTCATTTTGACTTCAAAAGTTGGGTTTGGTGCATTCAAGGGAGCATCAGATGCCAACTTGTCAAGTGATTGTCCAAGTTCCTGTGTCTCACTATCTGGAGTTTAAAAATTCTTAGTAATGAAAATGACAGTGTACCAGAGGTGCCCAATGTCTGCATGTAGGCGAAGGGAAGAATTGGATACTTTTCCCAGAAGTTCCCAACTTTGAAATGCCAACTAGGCTCTTTCTCCTTCAAACATGATTTTCCCTCTTCAACATGAATAACTTTAAAAACTTCAGTCAATCTGACCAATTTTTCAAAATGATTTGGTAATCTGAATTGTCTGTTGCTTAGTTTTACTCAAATGTTTCATCAGAAATTGGACACCTCATGTGTATATAACAGCTGTGCTTACCTTGTAAAATCTCATCTGACATGCGTGAGTCAAAATTGGCTCTTATTTTGTCATCTGAGCTGAACCGCACTTTGTCTGGCATTCCTTGCAATTTTTTTTCACACTGTCAATATCAGATAGGAAAAAAATATTTTGAGAGATGCATGAACATCATATTTATAATTTCTTTCACCAGCATTCCTGAACACTTTGAACCAATAATTTTAGAAGATAGCTACAAGATATTTGGCATTGATACCTCAGATTAAATTTGTAGATTTGTCTGAACTTGTAATGTTTGCAAATCCGTTGATTTTGGGAGTATGTTCATTAACATCTTTTTCAAGCTATTTTTGGCAAATTTCACCAGTTGCAACTCTGTCACTGTATTGTTGTCTGACAAAATAGGTTTTACAGTAAATCGATATGAAACTTCGATTTACCAACTTTTATGAAGATCACCAAATTCTGCTTGACTCTTTTTATTATTCGCTCCTTTAAGAAGAAACAGAGTTGCACGAGATTGCGCCGTCCTGCATTAATGAGCAGGTGCGCTCGGTCCTTTTGGGCCACCAGGGGCTTTCATGAAATTAGGGTCGTACATTAAGGGCATGATAACAGTATAGTGGCATTCTTTTAGCATCCTGATTGATTGTAAGATGTGTGAGTAATTTTAGAACCTGAATTTTATATTCACAATATAAACTTAGCATAACAAAATAAAATTTGCTTCACATTTGATAACTTCATTTTCTCAAGAATTAAAATGAAATGAGTATGAATGGAGATGAATCTTTTTTCAGCTGCTTAGTGTCCATTTGATATAATCCTGAAGGCAAATATTTTTTCAAAGATTTATGACACTGGAGTCCTGATGAAAACTGTGACAATTTCTCAATATTATGATCAATAGAACATTTTGAATAAATTTCAAACTGTCCAGTGGTATCTTGTACTAAAAACATATTCTATTCCAAAGCTATATTCCTAGTGCAAAATATTCTTATAATGAATTATGATTCCCCATTAACTTCTATGTGTATTTATTTAATTTATTCCAATTTTTTCAATAAATTATAAAAAAGTCCTTAAAAATCATTTGGATCTCTTTTTTTGCACTCCTTGAGGATTGCCCTCTTACATGTGTACAAGTGATAAATTAAACCTATAATCTAACTTTTTGAAAACTTCAAGATTAAAACTATTTTCAAAAATAGTTTTAAACTCAGTTTTGTTTTCAAGTCTGAATTGCAGGTTGAAATATATTAAAACATTGCTCCTATGGGGGGGGGGGTGCTCTAAACAAACAATTTTAAAATTAGGTTTTAATTTAAATTTTTAGCAAGGGTAGATAGTAGGCAGGTTATGCTCACAGCAAAAAATCTTGGAATAAGGAATTTTTGAGCATATTCCCTGCAATTCCAATTTTAATCCAAAGGTTCAAAACACAAATACATCTATTCAAGTCATCAATGCCCTAATTTTTCCACATTGCGTCTATGGGGGAAATGCTCAAAGCAGAATTTTGCTGAAAATGTGTGCCTTGAGCATAGCCCTCTTAGTAACAATAATTTTTTAATCCAAGGCATTAGGCTCATTTGGAAGCCATTTTTGACCCTACAATGCAAACTTTCTGAAAAGTGTGAATTGCAGACTAGACAAATATTCTGAGGGAGTTATATAATCAGTGCAAAAAATCTTTGAAGAAATGGGTTGCTTTGAGAATAACCACTTTGATTTTAGGGGATTTTTTAAAATTAAACATAGAACATGCTGAATAAAATCCCCCCCCCCCCATCACATATTATTATTGTGTTCGATTTTTACTAATTGAAGTGTTATTACACAAACCAAATTTTATGTTGTCATCAGAAATTGACATGGAAATTTTGCATTCCAGTTTTCATGAGAACACTTAGGTATATGAGTGTTATCATGGATACCAGAATTCAAAATAGTTACGTGGTCTAACTTCTTTAACAAGTAGGTTACAAGTAGGTTTGGTATTTTTATCAATTGCTGGCTTTTGTTAAATTGTTCTTATTGTAAACTGTGAAATCTCAATGTTTAAACAATTGTGTCTTGAACACCATCATTTATTCATTGTAATCAAAACTTTTGATCACAAATGTCAACTCTTATTGTGATAAAGGCATGCTTTGTGCCAATTTTAAATTTTAAAGATTCAAAATATTGATATTCTGTTGAAAATGCTATGTATTCTTATACGAAGTTGACGTCAATTTTTTTAAATGACTTTCTTTCTTGGCCTAAATTGAGAATAATCAATAGAAGAATTTTATTTCTGTTATGAGAGACAAATCCTCAAGAGTTTGTCTTCCGTAGTTCATGGCACATGATTGTATCATCATGGAAAATTCAGACAAAATAAATCCCAATTTAAATTTTTACCTATAGCTAAAAAAAAAAGGTCTTACAATGTTCAGGGGTATGACGGAGCAGCCAGACTCAACAGTGATGGTAACTTCCTTCATTTGTAACTCTTCGTGGGCATGAACTCGAATTCGCTGGAAACTGTGTCGCTGCAAGACATTGATGATTGTTATGAGGCCCAGTGTTCGTTTAGCTAAGTAATCTTCACCTGCACACAAAAGCCCTTGCCGTCGCGCGTCAAGCCGACTTGACAAATGACCTTTTGCACTGGCTGCCACAATTCACCCTGGACGACAGCAGCCTCCACTTTGTCGAAGAGCAGCGGCGCGGTGTCCACAAATTCCACACTTGTTGTCTGTTCGCAGAGGTAGTCGTGGTGGTCGACAGCGTCTGCAATGCAGTTCCTCGTCCTGTCGTCCACATTATTACCCTTGTAGTTGTAGTTCTCCACCTTTCTCCTGTCCTCTTCCCATAGTTTTTCTGCAATGAGGGCCATGACCCTGATTTTTTCTGCGTCAAAGTCGAGTTGAATGTCCTCGAAGTCGAAATCGTTATTCAGGAATTCGTCTTGGGTGTTGCGCTGCCTGCGAATCGAACCCAATGGTGCGTTCGTAAATCGAATTCTTTCTCGTGGTGTTTCCCTTAAGGGGTTCCTCAAAATTCACCTGATGAATTATGAATTTTTTTCGAACGATATTAGATGATAATCAATTGAGGATAAATTTCGTCAAAATTAATTATAAGGGCTCGGGAGCAATGACGGCGAATCTTATTTCGAAAACTGGCTCCTAAAGTTGATGGAGTTCGGTATCAGAAAACTCATCAGGCCTATCTGTTTGCGAACAGTTGCATCATTATTCAACTTTTGGCAAGACTTGTATTGAAAAGGGTTTCTGAAACTTGAGAATTCCAGAAGTCCCAAGTTTCAAAAGTCTGGACAGAGACTGTCATGAAAGGACCTGTTGAAATTAATGAGCATGCTTAAGCTGATATTTTCTGAAGTTAAAAGGGGAACATTACATGAAATATTCACAATCATTTCAATGAAACCAATCATTATTATGAAAATTTTACGGAACATAATTATTAAATTCGTGAAGGATTTTTTTCTACTCGCCGAGAAATTAATCGCTGGGTTTGATAATTTTTCAGTTCAAATTGTATGTTGGTCCACATGCTTTTCGAGAAATCGTGCGTATTCTTTGGAAATTTCCGAATCACCTTCTTGTCAGATCCGACGGACGAACTTTGTTCAGGTATCGCAGCTCATCCAAAATGGTCTCGCCTTGAACGGCATTACTTGTGATGCCTGCAAATAATTTCACAGTCGAGGATGAGTTTTCGGCTTCGCAACAATGCATGCATTTTATATACCAGTGGCAAATCTTTTTAATTTTCCATGGTTTCTCCTATTCTTACTGAATATAAGATGCACGAGTGAATACATTTGGCACTGACATGCCCGCAGCTCGCGGGATTTTAGTTTTTCTTTATAAGATGGCGTATGACCTACTTTTCGGCGATTGACATTACAGTGTTGAAGGGTCGCATCGATTTTTTGCCAGATTCAGAGCCCCCAACTGATTGGCATGAAGAGGGCAATGATATTCATGGAACAAGTTTGACTTGAATCGCAACTTCTGAAGATTTTATATCCACACAGACTACGAGTTTCAAATAATTTAGCAAGGCTTTTTGAATTCGGAAAAAATAGTTTTTGCGCTAGTGCTTCTTTACTGACTTTTAAATTTAAAATTCATGAATCCATGAATGTAAGCCTGACCGAAATGTTTTTTTTTTTTTCTGTGTAAGATGTCCCATCGATGGATGATGGGACAACGTTAAGCGTCACGTTTCGTCTGGATGGTCAGCATACGTGATAGAAAAGTGTATTAAAGTAAGAAATGTTTTCTTTTTCAGCTTCTTACAGGATAGAGAAATAGAAACCAGATGAGTAATGTTTGTCAATTTGTATTGTAAGCGAGCGCATTTATTCGACGTTTCTCAGCATAATACTCCTTTTTTTCTTTTGCTTCAAGAAAATATTTTTCACCCGATTAGCGTTGTTTCACTAAGCAACCAATTCTTATACTGTAAGGAAATTTTTCTGGGCTCATGGATACGAAATAATTGCCCGTTTCTATTGTAACAATTAAGTTTTTAATTATATCTCCAAAAAATCATTTGAATGTTCGGGCGCTGTATTGATGGATAAATTTCGCTGTCACTATGCGAATACGATGGGCTCTAAATTATATACTGTGGCAAATTAGGCAGGCTCACTGAACGGAAAATTCTCTCACCCATGTTGTAGAACGGATTCGAGGATCGTTCACCGTGTCGCGATTTTGGTAAGGCAATACCAGAAGAGAATGAAACATCCAGGACCATCCAGACGAAAATCTTGCGAAATAAAAAAGAAATGAAAAGTACGAGTTAATCCACACGAAGAAAGTGCGACGACATCTTTTCTGGTACAATATTTCCACGTAGTGGAAGAAAGAATGCAACGTGCCTTGCAAAATTTTTCAGAAATTCTCGCCGAGGCTGAACGCGTCGCACTCCCCACTTCGTACCACATTCTTCGCGAACCTTCGATTCGTCGTGTACACGTAGTTGGGTGGATTTCGGCACTTCTTTTCCCTTGTCCCATGTCTGGTGGTTGAAAATCGCTGTTTGTCCGGGTTCAGGCACGTTTCATCCATGTGCTAAACGTGACATTGAACGTGTTGTACTTTCGCATCGATTCGTGGCAGAATATATCTAAATATTAACATTCCTCGCGTTGGCGAACTTAATCGATCCAAAAGACTACCCCACTTTCAATGATTTAATTTTTACTTTTTGATTAAATTATTACTTTTTCCTCAGGAATGTTGGCGTGTGCGAATTTCGTGGGGTATGGGGAAGCCGGTGAGCGGATTAACGCCACTCATTCACGGCGGGATCCACCTTATCTTTGGCGCGGTGATCGCCCGCTCGTGGCCCGCTTATCGGAAGCCACCCAGGCAATGATTGATAGATCGTATTTGTGAGCCAGAAGGTCCGTCTAATATACGGGATGTGGAGATATTCTTTCATCTCCGACCCCCTGCATGCATCGGTCACTGCCCACGTGGCTAGTATGCATGTATCATTTTGCCTCTCCTATTGTCGCCCCGCGGCTCGCCTACCATACCCCTCCGACATACCGCAAACCCCTTGGCATGCTTGCAACCATTTACCTTAGTCCCCCTTTCTTCCCTCGCTTTGCAATATGCCGTTATTTCTTGCTTCCCTTTTTTTTATGGTTGACGCGGGACGATTGGAAATTGGATAGAATTTGTTCTTTCGTTCCGGACGGCCGTGAGGTAAAATGACTGGTGGGATAGGTGCATTAAATTTTCACTGGATCGTGTCTCGCGTGATCAAAGAAGCGGTGGTTTTGATGTCCAGTGCATAAGAAATTCAGCAGGATGATCGCAACACAATTTCTATTCTATGCATTCAATTTCCGCCGGTGCATCAAGGTTTCCTTGATAGTCGAATGGCACCTGAATAATATTAAAGGGGATTGGTTATATGCACTTGAACTTAATATGCTCACTTTTTTTTTTAACGCCGATGAAAAACTTGCATTGCTTTCCGGAATAATTTGTAAGTTGAGTTCTGTTGAACTGTGGGTCTCTAGTATTTATTTCTTGCGATTTTCGCGTACCTCATTAACGGTAATGCATAGGATGGCCATAGTTGTTGAATGAAAATCAATTTTATTCTTTTTCGCGTTTCAAACCACCGGCCAGAAAATACAATCTTTGCTGATGGTTTGAAAAAACTGTACTTCAAGAGTTTTCTGATCAGTTTTTGGAAAATATTTGAAATTCTGACTTTTGTCCTATCCTGCCATATTTCCGCGCGGAAAATTAAATGGGTTTCACCAGCATTTTTCCTAGTCGCCGCGATGGAAATTCAGGCAATTACAACGAGAATTTCTCTGATAGCATCTTTGAACAGAACATTCAGATTTATTCGAACTTCGATTCGTCGTGTACTGAATTTGAGATTATTCATCTCGTGTTTTTCTTCCAATTGCGAATCAACATTAGAGAATCATGTCTTGGTCGGTCACCTCATTTACAGATATCCTGCAATTATTCAACACAAATTAGAAGGTAATAAACTCAAGTATGAGACCATTCGCGGAAAACAACTCGTTCGCCCATCGTAATTTTTGAATTTTACTGTATACGGTAAATACTGTAATTGAACGCTAGAAACGTAATTTTGAATGGAAATCTCGGTTCAGCGTGAGGCGAAGTAGGATTTCTTGTGAGTATGAAAAAAAAAGTGAGCGCGGTTTTCTAACTAAAAATTTTCCGATTTTTGGCGGCTTCTGAAACCTGGAAATTTCCGGAAGGGGAGAGATTAAGTTTTAGAGCTCGCCATTTTATTAAAAGCAGCCTTACCGCCGCATTTTCTCCCGATCAAGCCCATTTCTTAAAATTACACAGCGGATAATAATTCCTAGTAAGATTACCGTCAATGGCATGGCTTGAAGAAGCTGCTGGGTACAGTATTTTCTCTAATAAAGGCAGGGTCTTAGAAAAGCTTGATGCAAATACGAGGTAATTGCTAGTCCCTAATACTGTAGTAGCTGGATCAAACAGGAGGGGGCTAAAAAGAATCCTGAGAATTATCTGGAGCTGAAAAATCATAAAGGCAGGGTCTTAGAAAAGCTTGATGCAAATACGAGGTAATTGCTAGTCCCTAATACTGTAGTAGCTGGATCAAACAGGAGGGGGCTAAAAAGAATCCTGAGAATTATCTGGAGCTGAAAAATCATTTACAGTACATCCATACTGTCTTAAGAGCTGAAGAAGAATCCTTTCCCATCATCAATTCTTAAAGCATGCCGTGTCTCATTTTTGAAGAAAAAGTTGCAATCTAAGGGTTTTTTCGTATTTTTCTCCCTGTTATTTCCCCTTTTTCGCTTCTTTCTCTCTTTTCTGGTAGTCTTAACTGTTGTAAATAAGCGCTGGACTCGATTAAACGTCGGGATGAGAATTCAATATTTTAATTAAAGGGGGGGGCGTTAGTTCAATATTTTGAAAGATTCACATAGTATTGATATTTTCACATTATTTCAAGGGTCACGTCCAATGTTTTGAATTCCAATTTCATAAGTCACCAGTTCTGTGACCATGAGGTTTTCTGGAAATGAGTTCCGAAGCACCCTTGCCCAACCTCCAAATTGTCCACTCACGCGTTGATAAGTTCAACTATTAGTACCTGCGCAATCTTGCATACGAGCCCATGGGGTGTCCGCGTACCAGCAGTTGTACTTGCACCACATATTGAACAGCCCTGTGGTGAATGAACAGATTGTAAGGAATCCCAAGGTGTACCCAGGGATGGAGCAAACTCGAGAATACAGCTCCCATTTCCGTCCTAGTCCTTGGCGTCGCCGGGGCTTCGGACGCCCCTCACGGCTTCTACGTCAATCACCCAACCCCCAATTTCCGAGCCAGGTCGCGTCACGCGAGTTTTTATTTCCTGTCCTTGGCGATTCCTCGACACTTCCGGAGCGATGAATGTCTGAGGGCTCGCGAGCCGAGAATGCGCATTAATCGGCGGCGCGTCGTGCGTATTACGGCCAATTAGGCCAATGTGCGATCGTTGCCCGTATCCTTCGCTTTTTCGCCCCTTGCATCCGGATTTCGGCGAATGTGTACGAGTCAGGCAATGCGGCCTTCAGAGCTCGAAACAAACACAAATAGCGCGTGTGATTCGGTCATTGGCGACCGGATCGCCGTAATAACGCAAGTACTGTATAGGCCGCATCCTCATTTTTGACCTGCCATGTGTCGGAGAGGAGGTTGTATGGGCCGCTAAAATGCGGCCTATACTGATAATCTTCCTTTGGTTGGCCACTCATACCATAAACCACTCGTACTCCAAGTATCTAGCTTAAACAAAAGCTTCGGGAATTTCACGATGCAGTATATTTCAAGGGTCACGTTATTTCAATTCGGGGAAAATCGCGCGGGTACCACGGAATGTTTGCCAAAAGAAAAAAAAATCTAACAGCATTGAAAATTTTTTGTTAATTTTTTATATTGGTGGACTTACGTTTACCTGAACAAAATCTGGTAAGCCCAAGAGTAACTGTGAATCGATAAACTAAATGCTTGCTTTCTGTAATGTGACTCCGCTGAACAATTTCCAGAATGAGATAGCCTATTCTGACAATTGTTCAGAACCGAGTGTTCTTCTTCCATTAATGTTGTGTTTACTTCTAAAGATGTTGAGTGAACATTTTTCGTGAAGCTTATTACCGAGTTGGATTCATCCATGAATAATGTGCACCATCTCAGGATTGTTCCTCGAGTAAACTGTTTCTTGTTATCAGCTGATATATGTGTGTAGTCTCGCATCCAAGTACTGTATCAAAATACGCGAGTACTTGCAAGTGCTATGGCGACAGGAATCAGGCTGTCCCTTGGGTTCAGATTTATGGCATTCTCTAACTGGTGGTACAGTACCTGATGGCAACAGTGGAGCTAATGCTGTGCAACATGTTTCACATTGATTTATGAGATGCTATAAATCAACTGCGGTAAAAGGGAATTCAAGTTGAAGTACTTTTTCACTCTTGTGTCTTTGACGAGTCTTCTGTGATAATATTGTGCCGGATGAGTCGGATCAACACTTGATTCGTTGCGGTAGTTACTGTGATTGCAAAAGGCATCTTCGTTCAAAAACATTTTCAGCATGGCAAATTTAATTTTACCAGCGGTTCGGCACGTGGCGGAAGAACGAGATAACATTTCTTGGGACAAGTGTGCCATTTCCTTGACAGCTTCACAAGATAATTTTTTTTGCGAGCGCGTTTCAAATTCGCACAAATGGCCAAAGGGTTGCTTGTGAGGTTCGGTAGAGGTTTATGGATCGCAAGGAACTTTTATATTCCCGGCGTCTCTGAAAATCCGGCTTAAGCTAGGTTGTTTTCTTGTCCCGCACGAGACGAGGAACACACGCGTCCAGGACATGCAATGAGATGAACCTCGATCAATTTACCTGCCATTGCATGGACACTTTCGCGGAAAGGATTTGAAAAAGGAAGCGGCGAAAATTGCGGATAACTCCCCCCGTCGGCGTGGGGGGAAAGGCGGTAAAAGCCACGTCGACTGACATCTGGCACGCGAAATCCCCGCGCGTTTTTCCGCGCTTTCGTTCGCTGTTTTGGCCTCGGGTCCTTTATTAACTGGTCATTTAGCCTCTTCGCATCAATCAGTCTTTTTCTCGGGTTCACGCAAACGCGGCCACTTTTCCGTGGGCTTGTCCGAGAAGTACTTTGTATGGACTTCAGAAGTGATATTACAGCTTCAGAGATTGGATAGCCTATGCCCTATGGCAGAGGTTCTCACATGGAGCTTCAATACGCAGAACGATCAACGATGTAGGTGGGGAAAATGGGCTTCACCTCGCAAATTCATTCAAGAAGGGACTTGAACAAATAATCATTTCAAGAAGGGTCACTTCTCGCGAAATTCTGGGCAGATTTACGTCGCTAAAAACTACCTGTGTAAAGTAATACAGCGCATGCTTACAGAACGGAGAAACAGTTCCGATGATGCATTAAAATGCCGATAATGAACAGTTCCGTACTGCATTAGAAAATTAAAACAGTGATTAGTTTTAGTATTTGGAACAAAATAAAGATTTCTCATCCGACCTGTCTGCGGATAACTCGGAGAAGAACAATTTAATCCTAAGTTGAAACATCTTCTCTTTTTCACCCATTGATCATTTCAATAGAAGATTCGGACAATTTAAAAATATTATTCATGCAATTGCTATAATTGAGTGGTTATTGATACTGTACGAATTATTTAAAGGCATATAAAATCTGCATCTGCTTATATTCTCGGCATGGTTTTTTTCCTAATTAACATGCTAGTCATTTCAATGGAATCAGAATCATCATTTGGTTGTTCATTTTGGTCTATAGCAATCTTCATGCTTTGGTGTGCATTTTAGAATTAAAAATTAAGTTGCAAGGGTGCTTTTTGAGTCCGAAATTTGGGACATCAGCAACCACATTCACTTGATATGATTGCGGCATGGATAATGAGAGACCTTATTGTTTATTCAATTGTGTTACCTATTTCAGTCATTGAGATAATTTTAATCAAGAAAACCTACTTTCAGGCTATTGGATCCAGCCGATTTAATTCTGAGCATATCGTTTCCGCAATAGGATGAAGCGGCGTTTTGAGTTTAATTGTCTGGTCCTGCTGAACAAGAGAAACAATTTCGTCGACTTGTTCGTGGAGTAGAAATCCGGCGCCGAGAAGGTCTAGGACGCAAAAACTAAATCCATAAATGTAACAAACGAGCGTCCACAACCCAGTTCACTTCATTAACGCTGAATGGGCGAGTCATAATCCGGGGATTCGGTTTGTGTCGGAGTCTTTCTTGCTCGGCGGCTCTTT
>CAJPEX010004130.1:0-10684 GCA_905338405.1 Notodromas monacha
AAAATATATTCTTTTATATATATTTGATCAGAAGTTGTTTATTTAATAACGGACAACAGACTCATGCATTTGAGTGAACATGTTGTGGAAAAATAACTATAAAAAATATATTTCACTGATCATAAGTAAGCACAGCAGAGAGGCACACTTTAACAAGCTTTACATAAAAGTCACCTGCTCACCATCAACTTCCATCATTCATGGATGTGTATTCATAATTGTGAGATCATTGTGTGAGTGTGAAAATGTAAAAAATCTATGTGATTAAAATTGCATTCATGTTTCTTGATAATTATTATTTTGATTAAAATACATTCTTTCAGACATTTTAATGATTTATGGTTTATCAACTTTATTGATGTCCAGTTTGAGGGCTTTATTTGAAATGGATTCAAAAAAAATTATTGGTCTCTCCACTTCAAGTTATCTTATGATGATTCTGTGATCATTGTGCTATGAAAACTTTAGAGATGTTTCTGCAAAGATTATTCAGGGGGGAAAACTGAAATACACTTCTTTTGGGATTTCTGAAAGAAACCCCCAGCTGAGCCCCACATCTGAACACATGTTTTATTTTTGAATCATTTCACCTCTTTTGTCATAATTAACTTCCACATGTCTTGGATACACTGGAGCACCATCAGAGCCTCATTTCAACTAACTATAATCTCAAAAACTTGTCAACCTTTTCTGAATTTTTCCATTCATCAATCCTCAGTTGAGCATCTGAGCAAACTGACTGATGCAGACAGTCAGTCAGTCAGTCAGTTAGTCTATTTATTTTATACCAATTCTGATGAAATCTAATTTCCAAAATGAATCATCAGAAGTGTGTGTGACAGGATGAAACTGAGCTGTTTCACCATAATTACACAGCCTCAAATCCCCCACATGGAGAAGATAACAATCACCACCACCACCACCACCACCACCACCACCCTCTCCTCCCCCTGTCCAACCCCCATTTTCTTTGTAAATGAGACAAGTCGGCCATGACAGAGACTCGGGCCTCGTTTGCATCCCACTCTAGAACATTCAGCTCCAGTCTCTCCTATACAAAAGGGTATCCTGATTAGAACCTGCTATCAACGTTGACAACCATGATGAACAAGACATCCACCTTCTCTCTGTCTCTCAACCCCCTTTACCTAGACATCCTTGGCACTTGTCACCAGGAACCCAGATTTCCTCATATGTATAGAGTTAATGAGGGCCTCAGAATCAAGCAGGAGAGACTCTTAGTTGTCAATTCCAGCTGGAAAGCTGCTTTGCGCATGAGTTTCTAGAGTTATTACTACTGATGGGGTGGTTTATTCATCCTCTGGTGGTTGACTGGAGAGCACTTAAAACAGAACCCCACCCCCCCCCCCCAGGTTTTTTTTTAATATTTCAAACATGAAATTCAAGGTTTCCTCCTTGATTGTAGCATTCCAATGTAAAACAGATTGAAAAACAGCATTTTATTTATATTTTTGGTTTTTTGTCTTCTTGGGTGGAAATATATATACCTGTATATGTAAATTTTACAGAGATTACTTACTGCCATTTGTCTTTACATCCGGTTGAAATCAAGGTATTCAAACATGCAGAAAGTTTTAATCTCCGGATCAAAATTTGACCTGTCTTGAGCCAGATTGACTAGAAGTTTATTGTCCCCCCTTATTGAGTCTTCCTGGGAGGAAAGAAATATGTTCAGTAAAATGTTTTACAGAGATAATTTACTGCCCATTACCCCTTCAACAGTTGAAATGAAAAGAATTGAATACTGTACACAGAAAATTGAATTGTATGTGTTGACTGCGGTTACTTCTCAGAGAACCTTGTGTATGTTTAACAAGATTCTCTTATAACACTTGTCTGTTTTTTTGTTAGATTGTTCAAACAACTGATCGTGAATGAAATATTTTAATATAAACTGAATTTGTTTTATTTAATGGACAAAGAAATTGGCAAAATCTGAAGTTGAAATGTTTGAGCCAGTTTGAAGGCCCAAAAAGATTTTTTTACATTTTCAGAGCTTTGCCATTCATAATAAAAAAAGATAAAATACCCTTGCTGTGTAAAATACTATCATGTGTTTATTTTGATTGATCCAAAAAAATCAGTTTGCAGCATAGGGCTGAAATAAGCTTCTGAACAAATCTTTGCGCTAAAATTCAAAACTGAAGTAAATAAGCACAACTTTTACCAAAAATATCTTATTCATCAATCATTTGAGCAGAATTGAGACCTGAATCAGAATTGGAAAAAAAAAATCTTGCTCAAACTAAAATTCCAGAATTCTTCATCCCTCAAAATAAATGTCCTGATGAAGTAGTAAGCAAAAAAGAAAAAAACTGCAGTATTTTCAATTTCCAGGATTCTCAGCCTTCATACTTTTTTGTGGCATCCTAAAAAAATATTCAAGGAATTTTCACAAGGAGAATTACATCACAAAAAACATGTAACTTTCTTCATACAAACATGCTTCTCCAATTCCAGGCTTATTCAATTTTCAGAATGTGCCAATTCTTTATGAATTTCTTAAGGCATCCAAAGAACATCCCAGGATTTTTTTTCTAAAGAAATTCTTGACAAATTTGATCAAAATTTTTTCAGAGATAATTCAAATACCACTTTTCGAGAAAATCCAAAGAATTCTCTCGGATAGAGAATTTTCTCGGAATTCCGCCGAGAATAATAAGAAATGTTGGCCTTCAGCAAAAAATAAGGCAGTAAATCTGACCTCAGTCAGACAATGCTGTATAGACAGGACTTATCCTCTCATTTCCGGGATGGAATGGCACAAAGAAAAAAAGAGAGGAAATGAGACATTCTTGGGACCCATCAGCTGAGTCTTCCTTTCCCTTCTTCCGGAGAGCTCGTTAGAAACAATTGAGCACCCAGTGACACTCGCCAATTCCTGGCCCTTCCAG
Organism: Notodromas monacha; assembly: GCA_905338405.1. NCBI lineage: Eukaryota > Metazoa > Arthropoda > Ostracoda > Podocopida > Cyprididae > Notodromas > Notodromas monacha. Next base: position 2,916 of record CAJPEX010004130.1, read on the forward strand.
AGGTAATTAGTCGGCATAATTAAGCACTCAGTCCGGGAAACATGGCCGGTCCACACTAATTTTTCCCCCACTATCTTTCCCGTTTCTACTGATACAAGAATACCAGGGGTTTCCTTCTCAAATGACCCATTTCTTTTTTTTGTTTATAGTGCTGCTGCTATAAAGAGTGAGGGAAAAATCAGAATTTTTACTAATTTTTTTCAACTGCAAAAAAAAAAAAAAAATTCCAAAAATTGTTTTGTTCACTGTCCATCACTTTAATTAATCATTAATCAATAAAAAAGGATATATAATCTCCACTTATTTTTATAGCAAGGGCGCGCGGATCAGGGACAGAAAAGCTGCTTTCTACCAACTGAAAAATCATTCAATTTTTTTCTTTGCTATGAAATAAATATGTACCAAAATTATTTCAAGAAAAATCTCAGCCAACCATGGAATATTATTCTCAAAAACATAAAAAAAACAAGACAAAGCGTTGAAGATGCGCGGAAGTGGGACAACCCTCAAGTCATCCCCTGGAATTCTATTTTTTTCTGGCGTTTTTTTGTTTAAATTGTACTTTTTCGCCGTAAGACTGCAAAAAGTGCTAAAAACTTGACATAATTTAAGGGATGATTTGATGCAGGTTTGTTTGATATATTTTAAAAAGAGATGGCATGACTTTTTTAAATGAATAAATGATAGAAAATCGATGATTCAAAATTGGAGTTTTGCACATAAACTGTTTCCATTAAAAAAATAAATGCTTGGAAATTAATTTTCTCCGTTGCTATGAAAAGCACCAATTATTTGCCTACATTGAGAAATTGAGTTCGTAAACTTCGTCCGCTTATGAATAATTAATTTAATTAATTTTAAAAGCCAACATATTATCGAAGTATCGATAAAAAAAATTTTATTGAATTATTTCAGGTTCCAATGTGTTTGATGCAATTAAATTATTCAACAAAACCCAAGAAATGCAAGCTAGGGAAGAAATGAAAAATCCCAATGCTCGGTTTTCAAAAAATCTCCAGAGCATATGAATGTCAATTTTTTTTCTCGCGCAAAATACCCATTTATTCCGCCAAAAATTGCGCTTTTCCGAAACACTACGAGAGGATCTCATAGTTTCTTAATAAGCATTCCAGTTTTCTCCAGCTGCATATACAGTACACAGAAGACAAAAGCGACTTTCGTCAGAGTCAGAGCCCGAGTAATGTGATTTTCACATGGCTGAGATATCTGGAAACGTCTCCGGAAATTGCGCCTCTCCCTCCCCAAGAAAAAACCATAAACAATAATAAGAAAATGAGCTCGTTTTCCTTTTCTAGAAAGCTAAAAGCAAATGAAAATAGAACAAGTACTAGGATCTCATCAGTGAGGATCCTTCTAAGCTGGTGTTTAGAAGACATACCGAGAGAGAGAAAGAGAGTGAATTCTTTTTTTTATTCATTTTTTCCAGACACGGGTGCAGTTTTACTGCTTGTGGTCACAGTGTGTAACATAATCGAGTCTGCGAAGCACCAAATGTCTCATTATGATTCAGTGCGCTTTCTAGGCAGACAATTTACTCGACACAAATACATTTCCGGATTTTTAGGACTGCCAACAGGGTAGGATCATCATTATTTTTTTATCAGATGAACAGAAATATAAACAGCATTTTATTACAAAATATTAATTGATAAGTGCCTGATGGAACACTGCAACAATTTTTGCTTGTCAAGAGCAAGACAGACACACAAGTACTTTCATTTACTTGAGTACCATGTTCCTTCTGTGAGGAAAATAAAGTGATAAATCACAAAATCAACAGAAAGCTTCAATTTTATTCATGAAGGAATTTTAGTTAGTAAGGAAGTGAGAAAATTTTGTATAGGTATCCAGAATGTAAAGAGTTCAGGAAAATGAATACGCAAATGCTTATATTTCAGAAAATTGGGGAGTGACTAATGAATTACCAGTATCTTGGATTTTCATGCATTTGTTGGGAATAAATCCCAACAAAGAAAAGGTTTGAGTTTTCAGAATGAAAGTGAGAAAGCCAGATTTGAAATAAAACACAAGAATTTGGTTGGGCTACGACCGGGGTGCAAAACACCCTATTTTAAGGTTGGTATAATTTTGTGAATCACAACAAAACTTGCAAAATCTCGGAGAACGTTCTTGCACGAAAGATCAATTCGGACTGTGTCAAAAATGGTCAAACTTGGAAAACAGGAAAACTGTCCTTCAAGGACAAAAAACAGCATAACAGGAACTTGGTAATAAAATACAGCCTTGGAGGCTGCCAAAACATCTGTAATAAATTACAGCCTTGGTGGCTGCTGACCATCTGTGGGAACCAAGGTCTTCCAAGATTCCCAGACTGATAGAATGAGGGACTGAATTGCTGGAGAATTTGGATCCTCTGAAAGCTAGCGTATCGAATTTGATATACCCGGTAAAATATTTGCAACAGCATTTGATATTCTGGAATACAAAAATCTTCATTCTGAAATATTACCTTCTACAAAAAGTCATAAAGGTTGCATTGAAATTCTTAAAATTTCCTATATCAACTTCTTTCCTGATCAATCAAAATTCATCATTCATGGCACTTTCCACCTTCCCAATTTTTTCTGGAATGAAACTTGAACAAAATGATTCAACCTTGATTTTATTTTTATTTTTTCGAATTGACAAAAATATTCATTGCAGACAAATTTTTTTAATTTCAGAAAAGGAAAAAAGTAAATTACTCCAGTTTCGGCGCTAATCAATAACCAACTTTACTCAGTAGAAAGGAAGACCTTCATTTTAAAGCATAGTCATGTTTTCTTCAAGAAAGATCGGACCCACAGATAAATGCATCAGGGATCTGGAAAAGGATCAGATTTTGAGGCCATGTACCAACTTTTAAGGGTCTCCAAAGCCCAAGGATTTTCTGTGTGCACAAAACAATTAAAATGGCTACAACTTCAGAGTCCGAGTTTGCACAAGGACTGGAATGAAAAAGAGGACTGAGAAGAACAAAAAGTACCAGACGGAAATTTTCATTCCCATGCAAGTCATGGCACTTTTCAATGTTTCATTACTTTTCTTGAAACTGCATTATTTCATTCTGAGCAATTAAAATGACGGAGACTTTCTTATTTTGGGATTAAGCACGCCAAGTTTCAAATAATTATTTTTTAAAAGGAATTATAACTTATTGCCATCAATTGTTTTTAAGTTGGTATTGAAACTGAAGCATGTTGGCAGAAATTCAATACCCGTATAGTGAACCAAAATATCAGAATAACATTGAAATTTGGGCATTTCCTGAAAAACATTCATCATTTCATTATATATGCAAATTTTAAGGAATTGTTTTCTTGTATGGTTGCGTTAATTAAAATACAGCAAGCCTTTGATTACTTCTAAGAAAATCTACTTTAGTATCTTTTCCAACCTCTGTTTCAGTAACAATGTTTTTACTGGAAGATTTAAACATTTTCTGCATTTTTTCAAAAGTTCAGGAAAACACTTCTAGGAATTTTTGCTCAAATATTTCAAGTCTTTAAAAAAAAAGAATTTTAGCTCACCTTTTCGTGTCTATTTTAAGAAACATTTTTCGAAATTCCCATACAAAGAAAAAAAAAGTCTTGCAATATAAGAAACTGCGGAAGCAGTATTGGACAAACATGATTTATAAAGTGGAAAGCTCGGATTTTGTGCACCGTTTACGGATTTGAAAAGAAAATCTGACAAAAACAGCGATGATTTGATTCAATTCCAGGTGTTCCCTGTAAAATTAACCCTGGAATTTTAGGCCTTCTTAATACAAAAGTATTGAATTCAAATTTTTTATTTTATTTTTTCTAAAAATTACTTTCTACTCGCCAAAATGGATGAAATCATCGTTGCATTCAATAAAAAAAAACATTTTGGCACTATCTGAATTTTCAGGAATTTTCTTTCAAGGATGCGCGGAACCAGGACAGTGATTTGAAATATTGGCAAAAAAGATGAAAATCCTGTGACGAACACCAAAACAACCAAGACATGTCTCCAAGGACATTATATACAGTTCTGTTTGTCTGACTGACTCAGAAACACTCAAAGGCGCGCGGGATTAGGACAACCTTCGCAAACAAACAGTAAAACCCTCATAAGACCTCAAGCAGTGGCACAATTTTCTCCAGGGTAATATTTTTCATTTGTGCGTACTGCTGATGATTTTGAATTCAAACATGAACTTTAATTGGCAACATTTGAAGGAAAAACGGATAAGTTTAAACTTCAGATAGCAAGCAATTCTTTGGGCGGAATATAAAAGTTTTTAAAATCGGAAAAATGTTTCCAAAACACACAAGATATAATCAAAATTAAATGCGAAAAATTTTCCTCTTACTTCATGATTTGAGAATAAACCTCGGGTCGACTTCCTGCATTTAAAAAAAATGCTCGGATTCAATTTGCACATGGGATGAAATATTTCCGGAAGTGGACACTTCCAGAATTAAAATTTCAAAACGATGCGTTCATTATTCCCCAGTCCTTGAACTTCCAAAATAATTCATTACATCACCTTGAACAACAAACACAAAAGCTCTTCATCAAGTCACAATACTGCGCATATTCAGAAATGACACAAATGAGCTCAAAATTCATGAAATTTTAAAATTATATTAGCTCACACAGGGCAATTTAAACAGTTTTGCTTCAAACAAAAATAAGTCCTGTATGTCAATGGTTGCAGCTGTAAACCATTTACAGTATTCTAAAATCCTACTGAAATATTTGCAAAACGACACTCTTGAAATAAAATGAAATTCACAGCAATTTATGGCCGGATCATGGCCATAAACAAGCATGACTGAACTTTTTTTTTAACGGAAATGCATGATCGAACTACTTTTCAATGCAAAACTCAACTAAAATAATGCAAAAATTAAAAAAAAAGTCGCTCCACTTTGGTCGATACAATATGGAAATCTTTTCAAGTGACAGCCATACTCAGGAATCAGGATGTTTTCAAACAGTTTTTGGACAAAGTAATAAAGTGGGGAAAATGTGTATACAGTAAGTGTTCATTCTGGATAAATTCTATTAGATACAATGGTTTTGATCATGAAAGAATAATTACCCTTCAATGCTGGGTTTAACAAAACCATCAAGACAATATCTGACATTTAAACTTCCCTTTTCTTTCAGGAAAGGCAAGACATTTTCAATTGCCCCTTTGAATTTGTCAAACATTCTAATTTTCCTATTTTCTAGGTTCTACTGTAAATAAGGTAAAATTTACCCCAGTCGTTGGAAATTAGAATTACAGTAGAAATTAAGAAGAGTGAAACCTTCTTAGCTTTGAAAGGAGGCCCAAGCCTTCTGGAATCTCATGAGACCAACGTTGACCTTGAGCTCTCAGGGTTCTTTTGATATCCTTGGGGTTTTCCTCTCATTTAATCCTCAAGGACAGAATGAATCTAAGAGAATCTTCTTGATTCAAAGACTCCTTCTTCTGGCATCAGTCCTGTTTTGGCAGTCTCAGGCAAAAGACATAAAAAAATCATCCTTGCTGATTGTATTTGTAAAAAAATTTCTACTTGTCAAAAAAAATCAACCAAACACCAGGGTTTAAAGCACCCTGGCCACAACCCAGCTGATTGCAGTACATTTTATTTTCTTTAAAAAAATAAGTGTTCTAAAATATATTCTCATCACAATGCCGGTCACAGCCCAACCAAATCATTGTGGTTTCATTTCTCAAATTTGAGAACTCATCTGCAATTTCATTCTTGACAAAACGTCTGCCAAGTGTAGAAAGGGGGGTAGTTTAGAATCATAGCTGAGTGGATAGAAGTACAGTACTTTAAAAACAAAAAAAGGCAAATTTACTCACAGTGAAATGTGGCATGGTGAGGATGTCCTGGAGCAGAGTGAGGTCCCTGGACAAGGGCACAGAGTGGTGGTGGTTGGCGTGGAAGTGGTGGGGCAGACTGCCGCCTCGGGACAGGGACGACGTCGGCGTGTGGGCGGCCGACCGACTCGAGGCGTCCTGCAGCAGGGCAATGCACTCCAGCACATCCCGGGCCCGGGACCAGGCATCCGGCGCCGGATGCCGCCCGGATGCCCCAACCACGCTTTTGGTGCTGATCCTGTCATACAACTGCAGGCGAAAAATGATTTAAAAAAAAACATGATTAACTAATCAGTATCAATGATAAACAGCTAAAAAGAAAATGAAATACAGTGAGGCCCCCAGATGCGGACATAATTGGTGCATCAAGAGTGTCCTTATGTCCAATTGTCCCCAAGTCGAATCTTGTTTTCCCATAGACTCACATTGTATAATTTTTAATTGGTGTTTTATGGAAGAAATATTCTTCAGAATTTCATGAAAAAAAAATGTTGCCACTTGAATTTGATTCAATGAATATCTTTTCAAACCAATAAGAACATTTGGAACATTGAATAGTGTACCTCTGTACAGTAAATTGAAAAGTTGGCATCTGGAAAAACCAAAGAATTTTTCTTGCATAGATCTTAGGTTGGAAACATCTGTTTCTTGCAATTAAGCCTTATAAAAATCGATTTTCCTCAAATTTATTTTGGAATTTTATCCTGCAATGTTCCCAGATTGAGTCAATGTCCTCATGTCGGGTCTTTTTTATGATTTTTTTTGTTAGAAAATAAATGTCCCCATGTTGAGTCGTCCGCATGTGGGGGTCTCACTGTACTGCAATGCTGGAGAAATTAAAAAACAAGAAAAAAATTAGAGATGAAAAATAGATTAAAGTGAGAAAATTACAAGAGGAGTCCAGCAATTTTGAGGGACATGGTAAATTGCCAAATTAGCCGTTCAATTCCTTTCAAAAAGCATCAGCCATGGTTTTGGTATTGATCCTGTCATACAACTGCAGGCAGGAGATGTGAATAAATAAAAAATTTACATGCATAAATAATCAGCATTGAAGGTAATTGAGGAACAAGCCAAACAAAAATATGACATTTGTAAATTTTTTACTCAGTGAGCTTCAATCAATTATCAATTTCAACTGCAAATAAACCATGTAAAATTGCAGATCATAAAATAAAAAATCTGTTGTTCAAATATTTTACTCTAAATCTTTTTGGGTTTATTAAAATTCATTTCTTCAAATTCAACTAACACATCATTCAGTTTGTTCAAGGGTATATCCTCACCCTCATGAGCATTTTATTTCAATAATGAAATTACCTTTGGAACTTGAAAATGTTTGCAACTCCAATTGCCACTTTTTGAGAGATTAAAAAAATATGAGAGAAGTCTTCTGCCATTTTGGAGGATACTCCTGCAGAAGTGCTGTTTAAAATAATCATTCTTTACATAAAGTACAGTGTATGCAATAAACTATTCAATATTTTTCAAAGATCCAGAAGAATGGAGAATTCTCCTTTGCTCTGTGGCAGCTCAATTTCCATCATAAGCTAATTTTAGAATGAAATCTTTGACTGATTGTCGAAACAGACAAAACCATTTACAGTACCTACTTTGTTATTTTCATTTTGCCAGGTTGTTTTTATCAACGACCTGACAAGAAAATTTCTAGCACAGTACTAATTCGCAAGTTTCATCTTCCAACAAGATTGGAAATCCCTCGAGTCATTCTCAAGTCCATATATTTCTCGGGTACTTCATACACCAAAGTTCATAAGTCCTCAAACCGTCATTAAAATATTCTCGAAAAAAAAATTACAAACAGACTTTTTCTCGCAAGAAACGTTGAATTCAAAAAATCTGCATTGAATGACAGAGTCTCAAAGCATACGAGGAAGAA
>CAJPEX010004130.1:10993-22188 GCA_905338405.1 Notodromas monacha
CATGTATGCATACACCCATTCATTCCCTGACATTGGAAACAAAATATATTTAAAAATTAACTTGAAGCACAAGGTTTTCAGCTTGTTTCTGTATGAGGTTTAGTTGAATGAACAAATCATAGAGAATCTTTGATGAGAAATCATATAAGGCCAACAGTTCATCTTGATCCTTTAAGACTTCAGAAAGGGTCTCTTCATTGAATTCCAATACTTGTAATTCTTTCTTAAGCTTGTTTCTATCAGTATGAAATGCTGGACATAAGAAGAGAAGGTGCTCTGGTGATGCACAAACTAATGTATTTATGCTGCAGGTGTCACACCACTTAGACACTTTTGAAAATAGGATGAATTTTTTACTGAAGTGCCATGAATTTGTCAAAATAGCTGCAGTATCATATATTAAGGGGATGTTTGATGATGAAAATAGTAATGTTTTAGCATTGCCACAAGCAGGATCAGCTATTAATTTACTTCAGTCTACTGTACAACATCACAATTATCATGACAAATTTGAGTGACTTGAGATAGCAGAATACGAATCCAGACAATTGTTTGCTAAATTTTCAGCAGAACAAGTTTCCTTTGCAGTAATACCGATTCATGGGCTGAGAAGGAATCAAATGTGCAGAATTTATTGTTTTTCAGACAAAACAAACAAACAAGCAGAAAATGTACAGCGATTTGACAGAGGTCTATTGCATAAGCTCAAGAAAATACCGGAAGAACAAAGAGGAGATTATTTAAAATTCCCTCTATATAAAAACCAGTACCATTACCATACCTAGTCTGGGTTCCCACTTACAGCATATTCATCGATTTCCAAGGAAATAATTTGAAATTCAGGCCTGCCCCAGACTCAAAGCCTGAGTGCAATTTAAATTTTGAAAAAATTCAAGTTCACTTTCCATGTTTTTGGAACTCGCGTCTTCAAAGTGCTTGTTGAGTAAAATGTTACCAAAATCTTTTTTTGGCTTTGAAAAGATATAATTTTATACCTGGACTTTGGGAACGTCTTCTCATCCAATGAATACTCATATACAAACACATTTCAACCCCACAAGTCGAAAATTTTCAAATTTGACAAACACAAAAAAGACCTGATCTTCACAAAGAAATTCACGGAAGAAAAAAAACGAGTTTGTAAATAATTTAAAATCGGGGATGAAGAATTAATGCCAGCGGAAAAAAATCCCCTGGAAAATAAGAGGGAACCAACACCAGACAAAAGCAGACAAAAAGTATACCAGCTTTCCAGATCAGAGCCCTGGAAATTTAATTACCTTCCCACACGAGCCGTTTCGCAAGAAAAAACGTGAGAAATTATGTTACAGGAAGTGCCAAAAAATGTAATACTAATAATAACACTGTATACTAATAATGATGAAATCTCTCCCCACTCAGGAATTTTCTCCTCGTTTTTTTCCTCCTCATAAGATTTTTTATCACACCAGCAAAAGAAAGAATGAGACTCCGTTACACTGACACCATCTTTCCATGGCCACCAAGAATTTTTTCCCCCCGCGAGGGTATTTTCAAAAGTTCGTGAAATTTCTTGTCTTTGAATGTTCTTGTGCCAAAAAATGCACTTTGACACACTCGCATCTCATAAATTATTTGAAATATGGAAACTACAAAAAAACAAGGTTTATTTCTTCCAAATTGTTGTGACCTTTGGCAAAATTCCCATGACCCCTCTTTTGGCTTCCCTGTTCTTCTTTTTCTTTCCTTCAATGCATTCTTGGGGGTATACAAATGAGTTCTTGAATTGGATTAGGGATAAATTCTTCCACCAGAAGTTGTAATAAATGTGCATATCCAACAAAAAGGCATGCTTTTTAATGTTCTGAACTTGGGAAAATTGCCCATGACCCCTATTTTGGCTTCACCTCTTCTTTTTTTCTTTATACTTCAATGCATCCATGGGGGTAAGTAAATTAGTTCTTCAAGTGGATAAGGGTTCAATAAGTTGTTTTAAATGTGCATATCACACAAAAAGCAAACCTTTCATGCTCTTAACTTTGGTAAAATTTCCATGACCCTCTCCTTTGATTTTGCTCTGATTCTTTTTTTTTTCTTTCCTTCCATGCATCCATGAGGGTCAATAAATTAGTTCTTCATGTGGATAAAAAGTCAATGTCTCCAAGATAAGTTTTTTTGAATGTGCATATCACACAAAAAGGCATACTTTTTATGCTCTAAACTTTAGTAAAATTCCCATGACCCTTTCTTTTGATTTTGCTCTTCTTATTTTTTTTCCTTCCGTGCATGCATGGGGGTAATTAAATTAGTTTTTCAAGTAGATAAGAGGTCAATTTCTCCACCATAAGTTGTTTCAAATGTTGATATCACACAAACATGCATACTTCTTATGCTGTCAGGAATAAACCTAACAAATAATGAATTTGGTTTTTTAGAACTTTTGGAAATGAATTTCTGGATAGAAGTTTTGGAATGAAACACGAGAATTCGGTCGGGCTGCAACCGGGGTGAAATCACCCTATTATAAAGTTGATATATTCGAGAAATTGGTTAACACTTGATGAGAATTGCTTGCAAAATCTCGGAGTAACTGCACACACAAAAGCAGAGACTGGACTGTGTTGAACATTATTATTTTTGGAAACAGGAAAGCTGTCCTACAAGGACGAGATTTAGCAACAGGATTAGCAGAGAAAGGTAGCCTTGGAGGCTTCCGTAAGTTACGTGAGAACCGAGGTTTCCCGAGGTTCTCACAGAAAGTGGAATTTGTCCTCAAGGACAAGAATTCGGGTTCTCAATTTTGTTTACTAAAAATAGAACTAAAAAATTTGCGACATATGCTCTGAACTTTCATAAAATTTCCATGACCCTTTCTTTAGATTTAGTTCTTTTTTTCCTTCCCTGCATCCATGGGGGTACATGAATTAGTTCTTCAAGTGGATAAGAAGTCAATTGCTCCACCATAAGTTGTTTTAAATGTGCATATCACACAAAAAGGCATAGTTTTTATGCTCTGAACTTTGGTAAAATTTCCATGACCCTTTCCTTTGATTTTGCTCTGATTCTTTTTTTTTTTTCTTTTTTTTCATTCACATAGTTTTTATGCTCTGAACTTTGGTAAAATTTCCATGACCCTTTCCTTTGATTTTGCTCTGATTCTTTTTTTTTTTTCCTTTCTTCCATGCATTCATGGGGGCAAAGAAATGAGTTTTCGCGATGGATGCAAACAATGATGGAACGGATGTATTGGCATCTCCGGGGCGGCGAGGTGGAACTTGACATCCCCTCTCCTTTCTTTACTGGCTTCTCTATATTTCCTCCTTCCTGGTTTCCTTCATCCTCTTCTTCCTGTTCTCTTGAAGGACCCCAAATAAGTGTAGGAGGGAGAGGAATATTTTTCTCTTCACCTCAAGAGGAGGGGACAAAGGAAGAGACACCCCACTTTTACAGCAAAAGGACTGGGTTCTTCCAAAAGTTTTTCAATTTGTACAGATTGGTTTGTGCTGCAAGGTTTTGCTACATTGATGTTGGGGAATTAAAATGTGGCATTATGTATATGATACCATAGCTTTATTAACAGATACATGGCATTTTGATTTTTCTTTAAATATTCAATTTTCAAGAGTGTCTATAAGTGGTGAAATTACTGCAGTGTGATTACATTGGTTACTGCATTTGTTGCCAGAGAACCTTTTCTTCACTCCAGCAATCCACAGCTACAGAAATGAGCTTCAAAAAGACTTAGGAGCCTCACAACTTGATATGATTGCCAATTGCCATATTTGAATTTATGTCTGAAATTAAATCCAAAGCTCATTCTTTGTTGTAACTGCATCTAAGCCTCAATATGACCTTCTAATGCACATTATATGGAAACAAAAAAGTGATATCCTTCAATTGAAACTTACACTGTGCAATACTCAAGCTGACAATTGTTGAGTTCTGCAGTTGATACTGTAATTAAAAAGTAAATGACATTAAATTTTTAAAAATAGTTCTTATTAGAACTGGAAAGGAAATAAAATTGATATTCTAAAAATGCTTCTTGATGAGAATACATTCTTACCCTTTTAAATGTTGATTCATTATAGGGGGATTTTTATCCTCTCATCAGTCTAAAAACTTTCCAATTAACCAGTGTCCAAAAGAACTACTCATTGATAGCTGTATGTTATTGGATGAGAGTCAGTTTTATTTTTCTCACCCAACACTCAGCTTGTGGCACATTTAAGAGCAGTATGAATTAACTTCGAAAAAAAACAAGCTTTACATGTTTCATTCCAACATTTTTCGCCTTTTCCTACACCAGTATTCAGTACTCAAAACCAGATGTGAAAGAGCAGTGACAAAAGCAGTCACCGAAAGCTGGTTGTGGGATTTGGTGGCACAGCTGTCAGCTTGCAGCCATTACATTTTTCATCCCAGGGTTTCTATGGACCAAGAATGGCTTATTTCAACACAACATCTGAAGAAAATATCTAAAAATTTCCAGCTAGAAAACTCTCAATCGCATTATAACTGGAAAATTTTCTCTAGCCTCAATGAGGCATGACAATAAGATTCGACCATGAAAAATCCTGAAAATCAGATGCTCCCCATTTTCAGCAGTCAAACCCAAATAAATGATGATGTTTAAAATTAAAATATCATTAAGACCTGAAAAATATCTATCATTCACCTTTTTATTGTATATAGTTTTTGAAAAGCAAAGATATCAAGGACAATGTGCTTGACAATTTTAAAACAAAGAAATGCAGTTTAAATATTTTTGGACACAGGACACAACCAGAAGAGACAGCAGTTATAAACAATACAGGGTACACAAAAAATATGTTAGTTTATCCACCAAGAATATGCAGTGCACATTCAATGTATATTTCAATTTTTCATATGTCATATATTTTTGAAAGAAATTAGGAATCACAAAGCAAATAAAAAACATAAAAGATTTAATTTATATAAAATATAAGTTGCACACATAAAGGAAAGTGAGATAATATTTTGACTGGATTTGTTTGAATTACCAGGGATGCTTCCAGTTAAGCTTTCTTATTTGTTTGAATGATCTCCATATTAGAGAATTTTGCTGTTTATTGTTCCCAGCAACGTTATACCTACAATTTGGGCTTTTTTGAAGTACAGTAGAGTGAAATACACAGGGTGGGAAAAAAAGTGAAGCAATCTTTCAATTGGTAGAAAATTGAGCTATGGCAATAAAAAATACACACAAAATGAAAGTTTTTTCAATTCTCTTTCAAATTTTATGTAGTTTCATGGTTCCAAGTGCCACAGACTAATCAAACAAACCATTTGAATGAATGCTTGAAAAATGTTGTAGCCTGCCATTTTTTTTCAAGTCTTCATTCAAATGGTCCTTGTTACCAATTTTGTGGCTCTTGGGACACACAATTGTACATCTCTTGAAAGAGAATTGAACCAGCTTTCATTTGGTGCTTTTTCCATTGCAATTGCTTAATTTGCTACCAAGCTAATTTAAGTAAAAAATCTGTTAACTTTTTTTTGGACCACCCGGTATATTATTTATTCAGTCTTTCTCACACGTGGTTTGAACTTGAGCTGAAAACCTTTCATTCTCAAAAACATTGATTCATTTTTTTCCGTGGATAATTGGAAAGTTACACCTTGTAGATGCCATCAATGGTACAAGTACCACAAGTGAGAAGAAAATACAGTATTCTCAATTCGGATCTCAGAAAAGGTTTTATTTTGTTGACAGGCTTCGCGAACTTCACGATGATTCCTCAAAGTTAATGATTCAGGAAGTTCAAAACTTTAAAGTCGAAAGAAAACTTGGCTTTTCCGGAATTTTCCTGGAGGCAAAATGAAAAAGAAACTTTTTTTTCGTTTCCTTTCGCATCTGCTTGCTTTCAATTCTTTTAGACCGGGTTTTCACCGGAAGTTGCGGACGTGGACATTTTCCGTCATTCACATTCCCTAAACCGGTTCCAGTTCCGGTCTGGTTTCCTTTTCCTTCTGGCCTATAGTCATCCCTTTTTTTTTGGAACCGGGAATAAAAGCTGCTGTTCCATTCTATGAAGGGTGTTCAAAAAGCCTACTGCTTGAGTAAAAATAAAATCCCGCGTAATTTTATAAAATTGTGAATGACGTGGTTGCAGGAAATGTGGCTCATTGCTGCATGAAAAAGGACAGAAGTTTGTTTCAGATTTCACTCAAAAAATTGACCGATTTAGCAATTTTTCATTACCTTGAATTCCAGAATAAATTATGATTTATCGGGATTTATTCATGAATTTTTCAAACTTGGAACTTACTGTGAAATGAATGAAAAACTGTGGGAGTCATGGGAATCAGGCAGCTTCTTGAAAATTGGCAAAAAATGATTTTGAATTTAGTTTATAATTTTTAAAATGAAATGAGTTACTTGTTGTCCTAAAAAGTCGAAGTTGTGAAGCATTGCAATAAAATGTTCAGATAGTTGAGTAGATGTGATGATTTTAAGTAATAAAATTTCAGATGGTCTCACAACAGAATCACTTCAATTTGGCAAACTTTCACTGGCTTCATCTCAAAGTTTAAAATCACTTTCAAAATATTTCTAGACTTCGTTGAAAAATTAATATTTCATTATCATTTTTGCAAGTGTCTCCAATTCGAATCGTCCGGATGTCGGGGTCCTGCTGTAATTTCAGTTCCGTAAAAAGAATAAATAAATAAAATGAATAAAAACAGAGAAGGAATATTCTGGTACTGTGCAGCAACTTTTCCAACACACAGTATGCACACATGGCAAGCTTGATTTTTTTTTTCAGGGTTGGCTCTTCTCCTTCTTCTTCTTGTCCTCATGGTCCTTCTTTTCGTATTTTTATTCTTCTTCCGGTTTCTCCCCCTCTCTGTTCCGCATCTCTTTGGACGCCAAGCGAGCGACAGGAAACGCAATAAGCCCGCGGAAATGAGTCCGAACCCCTCTATTCCCCACCAGAAAACCCGGGGCCCGGCATTTTCGCCGGGTTCTTATCTCCTGTATCCCAACTGGGCCCAGGGTCCGGCCCCGGAAAAACGGGTTCCAAATAATCCAGGATTCCGCAGAAACCCCCCCTCTGTTAAAGCCTTACAATGCCACAAAAATTCAGTCCTTCTCTTTTATCCAGTTTTTTTTTTCTCATCTCTCTTGTCAATACCAGACCAGTGTTGGAAGACTGGGTCATATTTTATTCATGTAGCGTTCGGGGATTTCATTTGGGTATGAAACGAGGCATATATTCCTGACATTTGTTATTTATCTTTGAAAGGAGAGATGAAGTATTTCTCTCAGCTGTTTTTGACTGACATTCCTCAAATTTGGCCACTTGTTTTCAAGCCTCTCGGAATTTTTAGACGATTTTGGTCTTTTGTGAGATGAAGATTTAAAAATAAAGGATCATTTTATTTTCTCCTAAAAGTTTAAAACCTCGGGTACTTATTTTAAATATGATATTCGTACTTCATTCAAGCCCTTTTCGCGAATTTATCATCACCGTCAGGGAAACATTTTTCAAACCCAATAAAAAAGATTTATAAACTGATTCAACGTGCAGAAAATATCAAGAAGATGTGATTACATCCATGAAATGTAGATCATTCGGATTTTACTTCTAGGATAGAGCGAAATGAAATTCTTACAATTGCAAAATAATTGTGTTAAAGAAACGCCTCAATTTTTCTAGAAAAGCATTCTTTTTGCTTTTGCGCTGACAAATAATTGAAAAAATATATATATTTGCCACATTTAAGCAAAGGGAATTTTGTTCTCTTTTTCTCACGAGGTTTCTGATTTACGCAAAAATTTAATGCGAGTCCCTGAAGAAGTGAGTGCAAAAAAATAAGCAAAAAAAGTGAATCCAAGTTTTTAAATTTTACACATTGCACATGTCCTATATAATCTGATCTTGGCCTAAAATTTCGAGACTTAAGATTTTGTGCAATCGTTTTTTTTTGTCTTTGCTCTTCTGATTGATGATTTTTAATTTATACTGTATTTCTATAATCACCCATATCACTTTAAATTTTGAACATATTTTTGGCCTTTGATACCATGGAAATTCAGAAAACTTTTCAGATTTTTCGATGAACGTGTGTTTATTTAAAGACAAATTCCAAATTCACCCATGCGTGAGAATAACGTCTATTGAAATTATAAATGAGTTGGCCAGAAATACAAGCACTCACAGAATCTTCATATTTGTACCACATCTCCAACATAAGCTACAAAATTTACTTTTTTTTTTTACATGCAAGACTTCTGTTCAAAACTTTAAACTAATCGAGCTTCAAACCAGAAAAAAATTAATCTTAAAATTGAAAGGCCAACAGAAAATAATTTCCTGTGCAAATCATATTTCAGTATTTTACATTTTTTTTAAAGACTCACGCTAAACCGAAAAAAGGTCACTCAAAATCATGGCCCGCAAAAAAAAACCGGGACGTTAGATTTCGCCTCAGGCCCCCTTCCATCAAAATAAGCAAGCAGACCAAAAAAAAAAAAAGATTCATTCATGAAAGACAAAAAATAAATAAAATAGAGAGGAATGTGTCACACAAAAGTCGAGGAATTCCAATGGAATAAGACCTTTTCTTTCCGAACATCGGCCTGTGCCTTCGTTTATATTCCTCCAACAGTCGCTTCCAATTCATGTCACCCCATCCATATTCCGCAGTTTCTCGCGTTTCTTTTGAATACCAAAGTGGAGTTCCCCATTCTTCTTCTTTTTTAAAGTTGAAGATAAGATAATATAAAAAAAAGGTATAGAAATATATACAGTGTATATGAGGAAAGCTGCACGGAAAATAGAATGCAATGCCATTATACGGGAAACTTCATCCGACGTCTCCGTCGCGAAGCTTCAATACCAAGATAAAACCACGAAAAAAAGGGGGTCATTTCAAAATGGGTTTCACTTGAATAAAAGTGAACAGATTTTCAAGTAGAATACTGCTAATAAGAAAAAAAACAGGGAAATTTGAAAGTTTATGTCTGACTTGTGTTTTAGGAAGCCTTCATTCTTGAATTTATCAATTGGGAATGTAATGCATTATTTCTTTTTCAAGAGTTGTTGTCTTGAAATGGCATTAACAAATAAAATCCTTGATCATCAAATTGCTAAAAAGACAATCCTACTTTATCCCAAACAATTTTTGCAACCAAATCAAATACTTGTGTCTTGGAGATTTAAATTGAGTACTTTTTAAGTGTTTTGAGTACTTTTGAAGAGTACAGGTGGTACCTTGCAATTTGACCTCCCACAATTTGATAATCCCGCAACGTTTTTACCAATTTAATGTTAGAACAAAGGTTGTTTTCCAGGTCACAGCGCATTTAAAAAAATTGTTACTAAATAGCTGAAAATCTGACAAAAACTTTCTCCAAGAACACAAAGTAAATTGAATCTTTGAGAAAAATGAGTCCACATCCTTCAGATAAATTCAGTTAAAAATGAATATACACAGTAGAATCTCATCATAACTAAATTATCGACCATAAAAATATTTTTTTCCGGAGCACCGTAAATTTGAGTCACATTTTAGCACACTTCTTGTTACAGCAAAGTTATTTACCAGCAGGTCACAAATTCTTTTTTTCTCAAAAATTTCACTGTGCATTACTTGAAAGATTGACAAACTTTCTCCAATAACCTAGGTCACCCTGTAAAGATGGAATCTTTGAGAAAAAGGAGCCCATAGTCTTTCGAAAAATCCATTTCAACCCCTGCATCGATCCCACATGGAATTTTCCCCGGCGAAATATGATCAAGGGTTTTCTCCATGCCGTGGGTCGGGACAGCACCAAAGCAATTACTCAGAAAAGCACAACACATTAACCGCTTCTTTTGAAGTTGAGAATGAAATTAGTTGGAGCAGGACGAGACAAACAAGACGAAGAAAAAAAACAAGAAGAAATAACCGAGGAAAAAAGTTCTGGATACTTTTTTATCCGGATCACGACGATTCTTTAGAACTTCCGCTGAAAACTCGTCGTTGGCGTAATTTTTTTTTTTTGCAATGTTTTTTTTTTCGTGGACTCGGAATAGTTTACATTTCGAGCTTTTTCTTAAAAAAAAACGAAATACGCTTTCTGAAATGTTGCAATTTGTTTTTATTTTTGCCTGTCAGACCCTATTAAATTTTTCAATGCAAAAAAACCGCTTGATTTTCTCCAACTAAGTGCTTTTCAACGAGCAGAATCATGAGAAATTTCACTTTCTTGTTGAAAAAATTCCACGCTTTTAAAATTTTCTCATGAAAATCCCAACCATCAGCTGATTTTTTTGTGGCATACTGTATCATTTCAGGAATTTTTAATTTGTTGTTGGTCAGGAAAACGTTATTGAAATTGGTATTAATCTTGAAAATATTTCACTTAAGTTGCAAAAAGCCCACCAATTGTTGAAAAAATCCATAAAATTTGAAGAAAAAATTATTTTATATTTTTGCGTATGGGGAGAACTTGTCATGTGCCCAGTTGAATCAATTACTATTTTTATCATAACTATCCATCATTCCTTTGAGCAAAATTCTCCAGGTTTATTTTATTGATGGCTCTGTGCTGAGTCCAACAGTTTGGAAATATTTGAAAATTGAAAAAAATGCATGAAACATGCAAGAAACATAAGAGAGTTTATATAATATTTGTATATGGTAGATATTAACATGTGCCCAGATAAATCACTGATCATCAACATTATTCACTATTTCAAAGACCTTTTGAAAAGCAATCGTGTTTCTCAAATACCCACAATGGCCCTTTTTAGGAAACCAACCCAGAGGATTGAGAATTATGAAAAAATTTGAAAAAAAACATCTTGAAAATATTTCACGCAAGTTCTGAAGTACATGTCAATCAAAGAAAAAAATGCATAAAATATGCCAAAAAATTAGCTATTCATTTTTTTTGCATGGTAGAAAATTGTCATGTACCAAGTTGGATCAATTATGCATCATCCTTATCATGATTATCCATTATATTTCACTGTGCAAAATTCTCTAAATTTTCCTGCTGGGTCTCTGCTGTGTCCAACAATGCTGAAAATCATGACAATCAAAGAAAAGGAAAATGCATGAAAGATGCAAGAAGCATTAAAGAGTTGTTATGCATATTTCTGTAGGATAAAAGCTTGTCATTTGCCCACTTGAATCAATTACTCATCATTTTCATCATAATTATCCTTCCTTCCATTGTAAAAAAAAAAAAAAAAAAAAGT
>CAJPEX010004131.1:9591-23801 GCA_905338405.1 Notodromas monacha
CTCATAACACTCGGAGAATGCAAACACATGAGAATAAAATATTACAGTACGATCAAACACGCCTCGACTTGCACGCAATTAAACGAACGGGGTTTAGAAATGCGGATCTCAGAAAACGGGTTCCAACAGAAGTTGGTCTTTCTTTTTTGATTGTTCGAATCAAGTTAACGTCAACTCCTGGAACCATCGTCCGGATGTCTCTTTTATCTGGCTCTGATTCAATCGATGGTTCCCACTCGGGAACGTTTCTTCAATTTCTTTTCTTCTTTCAAAAGTGAAATGTCACATTGCTGGGATTGATTTTTCCTATTCGAGTATTCAACTAAATCGAGTAATGTACGAGGGTTGGTTCGTAAGATTTGAGACTTTTTTGAACTAGGCCCAATGAAGTTTCAATAACTCAAAACGTATTTTTTTACTCGCATAGCCCCATCATTCGGTTGGCAACACTTCAGCGCTGTTCAAAATACTCTCCGTCGATTTCAATGCATTTTTTTTTCCTGCGATAAATCAAATGATCAAAATAGTGTCAAAAATCGAGTTCTGTTTATTGATTGGGCATCATCCCGTGACTTCTGTCAATTCTTGAAAGTGAAGAACTACCTGAAAAAGGGATTAATTTTGAGGACAGAGAAAGCCTCATTTTCTCCATTGAAGAACAGCTTAATCAACTGAACTCGCATTTGACTGTCGGATTTATCGCATGAAAAGGTGCATTCAAATTGAGGAAGAAGGTGCTGAAGGACTCGGAAGAATTGCCAAATGATGGGGCCCCGCGAGCAAATTTTTTTTGAATTTTTGAAACTCTGCTTGATCTATTTCAAAAAGTCTCAAAAAATATGAAACGACCTTCGTATTCTCGCACATGTCGTTTTTTTTTTTTACTCAAAAGTTTGCGCACATCGTATCAACACACGAATACCCGCGCTTTTTCCGTTCAAAAGTGATCAAGACACTTTAGATCACAATATTCATTCATAAGCAAGTTCGTAATATTCGAACTTCAAATTCTTCAACACAAAAACGTCACCAAACTGCACATAATTCACGTCTGCGCGCGAAAACCTCAGCCAACAGCGTGTGCCTCTTTGCCAGGACCGCAATATGAAAATCTTATCGCACTCGACACTGGTACAACTAACGTACCAAACCAGAAACCTCATAAGAAAAAAAAATGGAAGAAGGCAGTCGAAACTGAGTGTTGACGACCCGTTATGATACTGTCGTAGACTGCGTGTCTCTGAACTCGCTGTCGATTCCACCCCCATGGGACACACAAGCAATCATGGTTCATGAATAATTTTCTTCAACAAAATGCAGACATTTTATTTGGAATACTAATGCATCAGCAAAATCTTCCATTTTTCTGACCTTAAAATAATTCCATCACACGAAACGCCACAATAAAGATGCATTACGGTGTTTATGCAACAATTCAACAAAAACATTCATATTTCAAGCTGATGAAAACATGTGTGACACAAAAATTTCTACATGAATGTCACTGACGTGTATCTTTCAAAGTTGTTGGCGGAAAGTGATCAGCGCAGAGATTACTAATTTTTCGGATGCATATTTCCATCAGTTTTTCTGAAGTTATGGCGAATGATGACGCGGTATCAGAATTTATCGGATCAGTAATTCCTCTAGTTCATTATTTCTTCCATTGTTCTACGCGGGATATTCGATTCCAGAGATCGAAGAACAAACGAAACTCAGTGATTCAGGCAGATGATCAGGTGCATTCGCCTGAAATTGTAAATACTGCAATGTACCACGGTTGATCGAAATGTAAAAATGTTCATCAATGACTTATGAGAAGATAACACCAGCATCATTCTCACAAATCTGGAGGCACGACACATTTCATAAATCCTCTAATGCACGTCTTTAGAAGACAAAGTTCAGATTATTCAGTTGTTTCCTCCTGATAGAACACAACATTCGCATCTCCTTTCTGATGTACATCAATTGGAATTTGACATGTTTTTTCACGTTACACTATACAGTCAACGATAAGAGATCAGGAGAGTGGCTGGAACAAAGATTGTGTGGGCATCTTAGTTTCCATTTCGATAAACTCAAAATGTTGCACACAGCTGGCAAGAAACACTCAATAATTGAGCTTTTTGTTCAAAAGCTCAATTGAGACATTGCGGTTCGTGACATTCGTTCAAAAATAGGANATGATCAGGTGCATTCGCCTGAAATTGTAAATACTGCAATGTACCACGGTTGATCGAAATGTAAAAATGTTCATCAATGACTTATGAGAAGATAACACCAGCATCATTCTCACAAATCTGGAGGCACGACACATTTCATAAATCCTCTAATGCACGTCTTTAGAAGACAAAGTTCAGATTATTCAGTTGTTTCCTCCTGATAGAACACAACATTCGCATCTCCTTTCTGATGTACATCAATTGGAATTTGACATGTTTTTTCACGTTACACTATACAGTCAACGATAAGAGATCAGGAGAGTGGCTGGAACAAAGATTGTGTGGGCATCTTAGTTTCCATTTCGATAAACTCAAAATGTTGCACACAGCTGGCAAGAAACACTCAATAATTGAGCTTTTTGTTCAAAAGCTCAATTGAGACATTGCGGTTCGTGACATTCGTTCAAAAATAGGATAATACACTTTAAAATTCAGTTTTTCACCAGTCTTGAAACGGAAAGTCAATCAAAAAAGACACTGGAAATCGAGGCCAAGTTTCTCTGAAGTAATTCAGCAAATAAACCTTTTCTTGATTAAGCACTATAGTGATACTTTCAGCCGTCTTAAAGCAACGTATTGAGCAACCATTTTCTGCAATTGAATTTAAATGACATCATGGAGATTTTTTGTAACGAGATGCTACTGTACTTCACCCGAAAAGAAGAAATGTTTCATTCAAGGATGCGTCTTCATCTGTACGTACAGTAGCTTACTATATTTTTCTGATTTTAAAATTCACGTACAGTACTTTCTAATTATCCCGGTGAAACTAAATTATTCGGCCACTCTTCAGTTTTTTTTTCACAATAATCATAGAAACACACACATTTATACTAAATTATTTCGTTTATCTGTTTTATTTCCCTCTCAAATTAATCAAAAGAAACACGCACGCACAGTGATGCTAAATTATTTGTTTCTTCCTCTTTTTATTTTCCTCGCAAATTATAACCAGCAAAAGAAACACCCACACAGTGATGCTAAATTATTTGGTCAATATTATTTTTAATTTTGCTCTCACTTTAATCAAAAGAAGCACACACACAGTGATACTAGATTAATTGGTCAAAATTCTGTTCAATTTTTCACCAAAAATAATCAAAAGAAACACACCCACAGTGATACTAAATTGTTTGGTCAAATTTCTGTCTAATTTTCCGCGCTAATTATTTAAAAGAAATACACACACATACGAGTTTTCGGAATGAACAAAGTGAGCTAATCTTCTCAGGATACTGCATTTTTCGGTCGACATTCTGTTTCATTTTCCTCCCAAAATAATCAAAAGAAACACATCACCCACAGTGATACTAAATTATTTGGTCAAATTTCTTTCTAATTTTCCGCGCAAATTAATCAAAAGAAATACACACACATACGAGTTTTAGGAATTAGCAAAGTGAGCTAATCTTCTCAGGATACTGAATTATTCGGTCAACATTCTGTTTAATTTTCCTACCGAAATAACCAACAAAAAACACACACAGTGACACTAAATTATTTGCTCAATCTTCCGTTTTACTTTTCAAAAGAAACACACACACACACCCATAACTGATTTTCAGAAACAAAAAAATTCCACGTCTGCGCCCGACGACGGACTTGTCGCGACTGCGCGCGCAATCCGCAGCTAGCGCAGACGCTAAGCAGGGAGGCAATGAAAATGTTACCGTACCCGGCACTGCAACAACTAACGTACACTCTTAGAGTGGTAAGAAAACTGAGCAGGAGCATCCTCGTGCTTTCTTCGTCCATTCATTTGTTGGATGCGTTGTTCTATGTTTCCCGAGTCGGGTGTTCGGTGGGTCGGAAATGGGACAAGAGGAAATTCCTTCACGCTGATCCCCTCACAGCAGTTTATTGTGTCCATTACAGTCTCTATTGTTGTTCAAATTCTCGAGGTTTTTGGATCATGGACTGAAACGGAGTCTCGTGAGGATGTTTTTTTTTTTTTATGATGGAGGCAGATTTTTTGTTTCAACCGAGACAAGCATAAATTGAAAACGGTTCTAAAGCCGATTGAAAAAAGTGAGTGAACGAATCCTTGAAAACGAAAAAAATTGAGTTCGAAAGTAAAGATCATAGTTTTAGGGAATTCGTGATATACCTCCTCTATACGTACATACAGTATTTCTTTTGACTTATATCGAAGACATTTGTGAAATTTGGCATCCATAACGTTTTTCCACCAACATTATTGCTAAGTTTTATCATCCAGAAAAAGGCAACATCAAATGAAAATAATTCGGATAATTTCATCAATTACGTCTTTTGCTTATATAAGTTTCCGACTGGAGATGAGGAAAGTACGGAACAGAAAAATCAATAAAAACTTTGTACCGTGAAATTAAAAACAGATTTTGAATTATTTCAGACTGAATTTTGCAATGCTACTCCCAGTGAATTGCTTCTTTATATAAATTTCTTGTACACAAAAACCATTTGCCGGAGAAAATGGCATCAATATTTCCATCACTTGACTTTATCTAAACATAAAAGCTAAATACGTCATGGATATAGTCCTTTGGAATACAGTAATTTCAAAATGTTATCTTAAGTATCGTATTTATATCCTAGACAGACTATTTTAAATCCTTAAAAGCATGTCAAATAATAAACGAACCCTAAAAATAAGCATAAAACACATTTTCAGCAATGGTAATACATGTTTTACAACGAACCTGAAGCTCAGTATCATCGACTATTTTCCCTGTAAATTGGCAAGCGCATGCGGCAAAATCGCAAAAAAAGTACTGCATTAAGTGTTTTCGCACAGAAGACTAAACTCGGGATTTATTCGATGAAAATGTGTTCTAGAAAATCGCAAGTAACGGATAATCCGTTGAGAGACAACACGAGACAAAGGGAACTAAATTCGTTTACTGAAAAATAAACCTATTTTTGAATAAAGCTTTAATCCCATTTTTCGTCGTCTGACAAATTAATGCTATAAATATAAGACTTCACTCAAAAAGAAGAAAGACTTTAAACAAGAATTATACCGCGTCTCTAACTCTCTCCAATATGTCAACATTTTCCTGATGACCACGATTTTTAAATAAATAAATTTTTAAAATCCTACTGAAGATGGACCTAAATTGTTTTCACTTTTCCGAATGTTCAACGCAAAAATGCGTTTGGCATTTAACGAATTGTATCGCTTGTGCGTCTGAAAGTATTGCTCAACTGAAAAATAATGAAAAAATAACACTCCATATTCAATGAGGAAACACAGAATGCAAAAAGAAAGGATAACATGAAGTTACGTAACTAAAGTGATCAAGATACTGCAATAAAGTGATGAAGAAAGCATCAGTTTCAAGACAAGTCGACAGCGCAGACATCGCCCAAGAAATATTGAAACACTGGGTCTTTTATCTAATAGCACGCTGAAAACGGAACCTTAGTAGTAAAAGTACTTGCGCTTTAATGTACTGTACAAGTACTTGCATGGCCAACAGAAGCGTGGAAGCATCATTGATGGGGGAGAAAAGGAAGGAAGAAATGAAGAAAAGGGAAGAAGGTGTTCCTCTGGTGTTTCCTCCTAATCGTAGTTGAGCATCAGTGCTTTTAGACTCTCTTCCACTGCGTCAGCCCTGAACAACAGGGTCAACTTGATTCATTCGCCTGTTTGTCCAAACGGGCTGCTTTGTTACACTTCACTCCATCCCAGGCTCCTTCTTCTTTTTCACATTTTGTTTCTTACTCTGTGTCGTTGAGTTTCTTTATTTTTTCCGTTTTTTCCCCTAAATGAGGTATTCGTCTGTTCACATTTCTCAACTTGCCTCATTCTGAGTGAGCTCTGGGGTCTTTAACAGCCCCTCTCATTTGAAGTCTTGATATATCGATAGCACCACTTGAATGTGGCGATGATGATTTGAACAAAAAAATTATCAGGACTTCAGCAGTGAGCCCGATCGAGAGACTTTCAAATTTCTCAATGCTGATTTTATTTTTTGCGCAGTATTATATATGTATAGTATCTGATGCTTTCGTGAACGCGATTTATTGCTATTGATGAGATGATTATGAGCGTATATATTCGGAAATTCATTGACAAGAAGAAAAAAAAATTACCACTATCTTGTCGTTGGGGGATTAATTTTGTTTCCTGATGGATGAAATATTATTCGTCCCAGATAATGTCAACATTAACATCCGCTAAATTAAAGAATAAAATCTACCGAAAATATCTACCTATAATAAAATCTAACGAATTAAAATGCTGTCAGAATTTCACTTTCAAGGCCTCATACATCGCCTTCATTTAAATTCATCTTTGTAAAGAAAGCCACAAGGAAAAAATAAGGATTTCAATGAATGGAAGAAAAACTGCACTAGTTTTCGGTTCAGCTGGAATTTCATTCTGTTAAAGAAAAAAGTATGCTTGACTTGAAATTGGCAATGGAAATAAGGCGGCGGGAATTAATGGCAGCAACAAAAAGAAAGCCAGACAATTTTAGTCCTGACTTCTGAGATCGGCCCTGGTGAAGCAAACAAATGAACAAAATCTTTAAAATTATGCAAGAACCCCATAACATTTTTGGTCAAAATATCCGCGATGGTTATTTGAACATGAACAAATACGGTACTATATTCGGCTCAGGACACGTTAAATGAAAGCAATCTTAATCTACGATGCTCCAAAAAGGTCAATAAATTTTATGAAAAATACAGGTCAAGTAGTTGAACATGAATAATAAATAATAACTAGAACAAAGATTCTTTCTATTTTTCATTTTCACGCGAATCCCTTCCTGGTCCCCAGAAATACTGTGTAGTTCATCGCGAATCACCTGAACAGATGATGAGTAAAATGAGTTTATATCCCTTTCTCAGCAGTTTATTTTTAAATGGGGGCTCGGGTGGTGATAATATAATAATCGGAATTAAAAATGGCAAGGTAAGGGAACTATACAAAAGAAGCAGTGAGAAAGTCATCTAAATTTCATGGGATTCCAAGAGCCAAAAAAGGGTTTTTTTAAATTCAAAACACAGTAAATCCAAGTCCATGTAGGTGAATGAAATTTTCGAACATATATCGATGAACCAAGTTTGGCAATTTTTACAAGGAACTCCTTCCTATACCTACTCTTCATACACACACACACTGCGGAGTTCATCGGATCACCAAAGCGGACAAGTTTCGTAAGTCCCTCTATACAGCAAAGCATTTTATTCGTCCTATAGAAAGTATCCTACGGGTCGAGTGATACAATAATACAGTAGTCGGAATTAAGAAGGGCAAGGTAAGGGGAAAGGCTGAAGAAGCAGCAGCAGCAGCAGCAGCAGATTGAGTACAACCAGTATGTACTGTATATAAATGTATACAAGTCAGTCACTCAGTCAGTCCACGATATGCTTCCGTGGGCCATCAGTATATATAATATCGGGTCCTCGGATCGACGATGAGCAGCGGGACGGACTGGATTCCTGCGCCTCCTGCTGACGGTGAGGGGGACCCAATTAAGTAACAAGTCGTCGAGATTTGTGTGATGCCCGGAGGCCAGGGATGTTTCCTTGCCAATCATCTCGCCACATCTTCCCCCGGGGCCCCTCCGCTGTTCATTGACTCGCACTCATTACCTTCCTCCTCATCTTGCTCATGTCCGGCAGCAGCGAGTCAATCTCTGTTGTGAATCGTCACGCCGAGCCCGGGGCCATCGGCGCATTAATAGACCCCGGGTCGAGCCGATGATGAAAACGCCATTAATTCCTAGTCGCCGCTCGGATATTCGCCATCCATCACCTCCATACATACATACACACTCTCTCGATCTTTACTTCCGAACAAATTTCCCCCATCACTTTTTTCTTTCGTTCCTTGATAATAATAAGGAATGAGCCATTTCCATCAAAGCCAGCATGGAAATAAAATAGAGAGCTCACGAGATCACAAGAAATGCGATGCGCGGGATTTCCATTGTTTTCTACATTTATATTAAGCGTTTTTCATCCGAATTTAACGAAAAGGGGTTATTTCGAGAAGGATGTGGTACCTATATTGTATAGATGCCAGTTATTGCTACACGCGATTTGTCAGTCAAAAGAAGTACTTTTTTTCAGGAGGATGGTATATCATGCCTTTATACAACGATTGAATGATGTGAGACGGAAAATTATTATTTTAAGACATAATCAAGCAAACAAAAGAAAACAGTTCTGAAAAGTGATGGGCACAGTAACCCGGCCAGTATGACTTCAGTTCACGTTATGAGAATTTTAAAATGAATACCAGCTGATTCAATTGAGCTTCATAGCAGTCACAAGTACTAGACTTGGTACCGAGGAGATGGTTTGCAAGTAATCGAGATTTTCAAAAGTCGACAATGTAGGGGCTTCAGGAAAGTAAAAGAAGAAGAGTACAGTTTTAATGAGTATTTTGTAAAAACAATTTGAAACAAGTGCGAAAGTATGATAAATCTTCAGATACCTTGGCTTTGATTACTGTAGCTATGAATTAAAAAAAAAAGAAAACTTCCATTATTTTTTGTCTGACAACCGTATCTGAAATTTGTAAGGCCAAGAGATTGTACATAACTGGAACCGCCTCATCAAATATTTCTGTAAGTCAACTTTTTTCAAGTCCCTCTCTGGATTCCCTTGGAAAAGATGGATTATAAATCTCCTTCAACAACAGGTTTTCCTCTAAAAACCTCCATAACGCAAATTATCTGGAGGCCCTTTGGCTATCATTTTATTGACACATGAAAGAGAAAATCAATCCAAATGCCCCTTGATGTGTTTTGAAAGAAAGCAAAGGACTAATTGAGCAAGTGAACCATTGCCCCAATTTCAGTATCCTGTCCATTCATTTAACCCTTGGATGGCAGAGGGTTCTGTTCCATCATGCAGCAGAGTCATGATTTTTTTGGAAGGTGGCGCATTTCAGTTTGACCAAAGGTCATTTTAAAATTCCTTTAAAAAATCACCTGTGCTAGGAATGCAAGAAGAATGCCACCCAATGAGGGACTCCTTTTTTATGTTTCATGCAAAATTTTTTGCAGGATTAGAAAAAACTATTGCATTTTTTTTCCTTTGGCCTTGAAGGAAAATAGTTTTTTTTTTTTTATGTTCAATGCTCTTGGGCACAACATTTTGTTAAAATATCCTGCCTTTGCTGAACAAGGTTTAAAAATCAATTTAAAGCTCAGAATATTGCCAATTACAATTTCCTGCAATCCTTCTTTTTTCTCCCCACAAAAATGCTTGTTTCCCTGACTCAAAGCCAACCGCCTCATCAAATATTTCTGTAAGTCAACTTTTTTCAAGTCCCTCTCTGGATTCCCTTGGAAAAGATGGATTATAAATCTCCTTCAACAACAGGTTTTCCTCTAAAAACCTCCATAACGCAAATTTTCTGGAGGCCCTTTGGCTATCATTTTATTGACACAGGAAAGAGAAAATCAATCAAAATGCCTTTTGATGTGTTTTGAAAGAAAGTGAAGGACTAATTGAGCAAGTGAACCATTGCCCCAATTTCAGTATCCTGTCAATTCATTTAACCCTTGGATGGCAGAGGGTTCTGTTCCATCATGCAGCAGAGTCATGATTTTTTTGGAAGGTGGTGCATTTCAGTTTGACCAAAGGTCATTTTAAAATTCCTTTAAAAAATCACCTGCGCTAGGAATGCAAGAAGAATGCCACCCAATGAGGGACTCCTTTTTTATGTTTCATGCAAAATTTTTTGCAGGATTAGAAAAAACTATTGCATTTTTTTCCTTTGGCCTTGAAGGAAAATAGTTTTTTTTTTATGTTCAATGCTCTTGGGCACAACATTTTGTGAAAATATCCTGCCTTTGCTGAACAAGGTTTAAAAATCAATTTAAAGCTCAGAATATTGCCAATTACAATTTCCTGCAATCCTTCTTTTTTCTCCCCACAAAAATGCTTGTTTCCCTGACTCAAAGCCTCTTCAACTCAATTCTTCGCTGTTCCCTGGGATTTGATTTGAAGAGGTTTGACTTCAATTATTTTCGAGAAGACTCATGCAACTTTCAGCCTCGGAATTTTCATACAACCCTGAGACCCGACATTGAAGAGTAGCAACAGAAGCAGAAACCTCAAGGACGTCTACAATAAAAAAAAATCTAGAAATATAGTCTGCAACAACTGAGATAGCCCATGCCGCCTGAGCCAAGCGAGTACAGTAACTACAGTAATATGTTTAATAGTTCGGTGTCACCCTGACACACGCAGGAAAAAAAAATAAAAATACTCCGTCAGTCGCATCCTCGCATGTACTCGACGCCTTATTCGCACTATGCACCACACAGTATAGTCCGGGGAATATTGCCTGCGACGCCGACGGGGTGGAAATAAATGAGGCATCCTAGCCGTTCTAGCGTACAGTACATATATCTGTATATTTATATATATCCCTTGCCGCATACGCGAGTCCGCGGAAACGAGATGATCCCCGCGAGATGAAGCGTCGGGGGCCGCGAAACGGCATGCAAATCATGTTGTGATCATCCGAACATGATGCCGCCCGTCCCTGCCAGCTTTTATCGCGCCCAGTTATGCCGCTAACGCGTGACACCATTCACCCACCCCCTCGAATACAGGAAGGGAGAGAGAGAGACGGGGGTGCTTCCAGGAAGTTCCCACACATAGGGTCTTGGGTCTTTCAACCCTGCCCCACTCTTCTCTCACTTTTGAAGCTTTAATATACAGTGTAAGCTAATGCCTACTCAAAACATGAAAAAATCCTCTTTTTATCAATATACCTTATTTACTCAAGTACCACGCGCACCTTTTTTCTCAAATTTCAGAAGAAAAAAGGGGTGCGCATCATAAGCAGGTATGTGTGCATTATACTTATTATAATGGAGAAATTTGGAAAAAATGTAACAAGAAAACTTGTTTGTACTGAAAAAGTTGAAAATTGATCAGATTTTTGTTCAATTCATGTCTAAGGTCAATTTTTGTTGTTGTTGAAATATTGAGGTTTTAGATTCACTCAAAATTGGGCTGTGAGTCTTACTTGGGGATAAGATTTTAGCCAATTTTCCAACTGAAAAACACCTGTGCGCACGCGCCTTACTCAAGGGCGCGTGGTACTTGAGTAAATATGGTACACTATAGTGAGCCCAAAAAAATTGGGCCCAACATCTTGACAATATTTGGACATGTGGACACTTTTTTTTAGCATTTTGTCTAGAGAATTTGACAATTTTTAATCTTTTAAAATTTGAATAACATCTTGAACAAATTGAGCTATTTATATTCACATAAGTTCAAACTGAATATCATTTGCTTGAATTCATAATCAAAAATAGATTAATTTGTTGCTAATTTCTTTTAGCGCTTTACCATCTATGCACAGGATAGCAGGACTTATACTTTGTGTTTATATTTTTGAGTCCTTTTCACGCCAGAAGATCATATTATGTGTGGGTTTCTTTATCATAAATAGTCATTAAGCTGAAACACACATTTTATTTTATTGGGGGGGGGGGTTATTCCTAATTTTCCATGAACTTGAGAGCTGATTAAACGAATTACCATTCAAGTCTGTAGGAAAAAAAGTTCTGGCATGCAGAAATTTTGACATAAGGACACTGTTCAAGCACCAATTACATCCACATTTTGGAGTCCCAACTGAACAAGCTTCATTTGCCATTTATCAGCATTCACAAGGTTCAAGAAATGTTTGAACTCCTGATGTTGGAAACAAGTCACAGAGTTTATGGTGGGCTTCCACAGAAGTGACACGGAGAAGTGAGGGAATTATTCACGGGAACCCTTCGTGATGAACCCGCAATATATCCCGGTGGCAAAATGTGGTACAGTGCTGAGGGGACACATTCACATACACACACACACACACACCCAGAGATATACACAGGACCCCGGACAGGAGGAAGCAGGCAGATTGTCACCCCGCGTGAAGAATAGCCGCGCTTATAACCCCCAGGCGCGGGGAGCAATAATAGAGACGCCGTCATTTCCATTGTAATCTTGTTGGCGTGATATGATGCCCCGTTATCATCCTTTCGTCCATCTCACTGAGGAGGAAGAGGAAGAAGAAGAAGAACAAGTGGAGAGAAAGAGGAAACCAGGCAAGTTTCTCTCTCTCTTTCTATGATGTAGAAAAGCCCTTTTTCAGCTTTCTCTCCCTCTCTCTCACTGGCTTCCGAATGATGATCGACCGGATGCGCGTTAATCCTTTTTCCCTTCCCGGGAAACGGAAGGAAAATTGACGCGATCATCGTGCCCGAACCCACTTCATGGCGACAAGATGTAATGGGTTGGGGTCGGGGTCGGGTCACGCTTCTGCTTTTAAGCACGGGGGATTTACTGTACTTGGCATTTTATTTATTTCGACCTGACTTTAATTCAGCAGCAGCAGGTGGAAAAATGGAAGCCTACGTATTCTTCTCACTTCGATCGCGAATTACGACTAAATCTGAATTCGGGGTAACGATGATTTTAAGCCGGCCTTTTTTTTAAAGATATGATTCGATTAAAACGCGCACGGATTTGGCTGCTAATAATTTTCAAAGTCAGAATCTAATACACTTCAACATCAAAACGCGAAAATTCTGAATTCCAACTCCTGGGTGTAGGTTGTCATTTTTTTTTAATGAAAGACGTTCAAGAATTGGTTGAAAAGTTGGCTGTAAACTTCTGAATCTTCATCACTGAGATTTTTGACACTTAATTTCTGACAACTCAAGCGAGGAATCTGGAACACCTGAAGATGTTTGATAATATTCAAAGCTATACCCAATAATTTTCATTATGATTTTATTTGAATTCCTCAGCGAGTAATAAATCAATGCTCGAAATCTCGTCTAAAATTTTGCATCTGAATCCTTGTTGCTAATTAACTTGAAATCGGATTCAGATGCTCTGATAAAAAATTTTAATTTTAAAACTGAATAAATCCTGGAATAAAAATTGTTCTGCTTTCCAACTGAACTGAAGATAATCCCTGTAAAATATAATAACAAACCGGCCTTCGTGCAATCAACTATAAAATAACCAGCAATACAACTAAAATAAATTACACACATTCGAAAACAGTGGTTGTTCACAGACGGCTTTGAAATTTTTCTTCTATTGCTCAAGGTACATTCGGAGAGTATTTTTAATGGAGAAAACGAGTCCGACGGAAACCATATAAATACGTTGTGAAATATACTCTTATCACAGATGTCCAAGGCATTTTAGACTGGACAAGATGCAAATTTTCTCGCCTAAAAGGGAACTCATTTTTCTTCTTTAAAAAACAACAGCGAAACAAAACGATACTGCTTGAAGTTGATCGATGCATTAGCAAGCCACAACGTGTCCCACTTTAATGACGGATTTTTTTTAAAAGCTGCAATTCTTTCTAAGCTAAAACTGTTCACAGAGAAACGCGGCTTTTATTTGCACATTTTTGTCAGATATTGGAAAAAAGTAATAATACTGTCATGTAATTTCCTTTTAATGAGTTCATCAGTCAGAGTCTCTTTTCTCGCTTTATTCGCGGTGTTGCTGGAAAAAATGTTACGATTAAAAGAACTCCTCTTTGTTTACGAAATTTTGCAAAAAAAATGTTCTCATGAAGCTTGACCTCTCGGAGCTTTTTCGTCTTGTTTCTGAGGTTGTTTTCTTCAAAATAGAGGTCAACTCATAACCGTGTATGTAAACGAAAAAATTCCTTTTTTGATATCATTCTTACCACACTGTACGTGGGCTTAGTTTCATTCAACCTTTTCAATGCTATTACAGGGGAAAACAAAAAGTGCCTCAAAGGTAGACTCACTTCTCCTTAAAATTGCAGTATTTAGTTTCTGCTCAATTTTTTTTATACTCTAAAATTCAGGCTAATGGCCTGGAATGTAAAAGAAACGAGGTCCTTTCCGCACATCATTTTGCCGGGCATTTAAAGACAGCTGCGAGGCTGTAATGAAGGTGGCAGGTTAAAACGAAAGGCGGCTCGCTTTTCTCGGGTTCCGGATCTCCAAGTGTTGTGTTGCCCATCTCTCTCTC
>CAJPEX010004132.1:0-23776 GCA_905338405.1 Notodromas monacha
GTGTAATAATAACCAGTTGTGCCTGGGCATACCTTCTTACACCCATTAAAATCTGTAAAACATTCAATTTTTCCTAACAAAAAATGTGACATGATGCCCAGGTGTGGCTGGGCACCCCCAGCTTGTCGTGCATAAAATTGATGCGATTCTTGAACGCCAAATTTTCTTGCAATTTTTTTCTCTCAAATCATTCGTCAATCAACCTCTAAGAACTGAATTCGAATTTTTTATTATTATTTCATCATTATCATCATGACATTTACTTAAAAAGCAAAATGACAACTTTTAGATTATGGTCACACGAAAGTAAAAGCTCTAGATTTGCCTAAAATACCCTTTTATCGGATGTCATTCTTTTAGTTTTCCATACAAGAGAAGATTTGAATTAAATACAGCTGTATTTCCTCCAAGAAATGATGAGTTTAAATTCAATTTTTTTGAAATTATAATTTGAGATTTAGAATGAAATTGTATCGTTTGTCAAACACCTCATTTTTTTGTCATCTTTTGCTATTCAATATCCACATTTAAATTGAAAATCATGCCTTGGATTTGTGAATAATTTTCATAGAATTTCTGTAAATTCGAAAATTTTCTGAGAATTATTTTACCATCACAGCATTGACTATAACAAAGGAGCAACATTTTAACGGTAAGACAATGGGTTAGGAGAGTAAGTTTCAGTGTTGCCAGCAAAAAAAAAAAAAAAAAAACTCTCACATCTGGTTTCATTTTTAAAGCATACTCCAGAGGATTCAAAATAAATTCGGTATTTTTTTTCTCGCGATCGGAAAAATTTGTGGAAAAACCTTTCATCGATATCAGTGCAGAGATGAAAGAATTCGGTTGGATGAAAAAATAAATAAATAAAAATAAAAGGGAAGCGGAGATGATTGATTGAGTGGGTCGACTCTTATAAGCGTAATTCGGACCCATTGAAAGCTTTTGGTCACATATGGAGGCCAAGAAATGTTGCCCTCACATACTACGTGTGCTGTGTGGAAGGAAAGAAGCTCTGGGTGGATTCTTGGATGATTTAATGCTTTCTACTTGGAGCAATGACTCCTGAACTATTTCCGAATTTTTTATTTATTTTCCTCTTCATCAACCTGGAAGCTGGTTAATTCCTCGCATTCCGAAATAGTTTGGAATTTTTTTCGGAAAGCCTGAATTTTTTCTTTGAGAGAAGAAAACTGCTGTGTTCATTCGAAAGAAAAAAAAAATTGAGGAACAGTTTTGATTTCTTGTGTGAATTTCCGTCAACATGTGGAGACTCGAATTTGAAAATTGTTGCTCCACAACAAAGAGAAGCTGGATTATTTAAAATTATCAACACGAAATTCTTTTCTGGGACAAATTCATTAAAATTTATTGTGTGCAGTATTTTTTATGTCGACTGCGGTTATTTTTCTTTGCATGCCGAAATATTTTTTAATTTTTTGGAAAAACCTGGATTTTCTGTGAGAGAAGAAAACTGCTGTGTTCATTCAAAAAAAAAACAGAGGAACAGTTTATTCTAATTTATTTCTATAGAACAGTTATTTTTAATTTTACCAAGAATACCGTATTATTCTCTCTGGTGTACAAGGTTTTTTTTTTGTATGGGTGGATTCTTGGATGATTTAATGCTTTCTACTTGGAGCAATGACTCCTGAACTATTTCCGAATTTTTTATTTATTTTCCTCTTCATCAACCTGGAAGCTGGTTAATTCCTCGCATTCCGAAATACTGTAGTTTGGAATTTTTTTTGGGAAAGCCTAAATTTTTTCTTTGAGAGAAGAAAGCTGCTGTGTTCATTCGAAAGAAGAAAAAAAAATTGGGGAACAGTTTTGATTTCTTGTGTGAATTTCCGTCAACATGTGGAGACTCGAATTTAAAAAGCGTTGCTCCACAACAAAGAGAAGCTGGATTATTTAAAATTATCAACAGGAAATTCTTTTCTGGGACAAATTCATTAAAATTTATTGTGTGCAGTATTTTTTATGTCGACTGCGGTTATTTTTCTTTGCATGCCGAAATATTTTTTAATTTTTTGGAAAAACCTGGATTTTCTTTGAGAGAATAAAACTGCTGTGTTCATTCAAAAACAGAGGAACAGTTTATTCTGATTTATAATTTATTTCTAGGGAACAGTTATTTTTAATTTTACCAAGAATACCGTATTATTCTCTCTGGTACAAGGTTTTTTTTTTTTTGTTGAGCCTGTGCCCCTCTCGTGACGTCTTGTCCTAAATGACAACCGGAAACAGGAAGTAATCATGCCATGTCCTAAAAAAGAAAAAGGAAAAAAAAAGAGTCCGGAAAAGAGTGAGGATACCATCGTCATCATCAGCATCTCTGAGATATCCTTCATCGCTCGCTCCATAGATATTTTGAAGAAGAAGAAGAATAAAGGTAATGTTCGATGAGAAGGAGCCCCTCTTTTTCCTCTCTCTCATTTTTTCTATGTGGATATTTTAAAGAAGAAGGTGACAATTTCCAGCTGAGTCATCCTGGTGCCCAGGGGTTGCCTTCTTTCTTTCTTTCTCTCTCTGCTTCTTCTTCTTTTGTCGCACGCGCGTCGCGTGATTTGGTTGCCCCTGGGACAGTGGACACGGGCCATCAAGGCGTGCATCGTTTCTTTGCGCCGACTTCAAAGAGATGCCGCCTCTTTCTTTCTTTCTCACTCACTCATCATATGACCCTGTCTGATGAATGGGGGGAGAGAAGCTGTTCTCGAGAAAAGAAAAAAAAGTGAGAGAGAGAGAAAAAAAATATGAAGAATTCGGCTTATTTTTTATTTTTCATTTTTTTAAAGATGTTGCTACAGTTTCATCAAGAATCTTGATGAATGAATGAATGAATGAATGAACGGAAACACTTTATTTGCCGCTTTTTCAGCGTTCACAAGGTTCAATCGAGAGATTTCCACATCCAAACCCAAATCAACTCAAAGACATTTAATCACTTCAGAGCAGGAAACAGAGCACAAATGGATGACAAAAATAAAAGAAAATACAATCCACAAAATACAACTGGACATCTGACATCTGAATCTTGTTAAAAACTACAGTTGAACCATGATCTTGAATTCCCCCTGTGTCAAAAATTTCCAAGTCCCTTTCTGAATTTTCCCAGAAACAATATGCTTTAAAATCATCCCCATTCAAAAGCTTTACCCCCCAATACCTCCCTAAATCAAAATTTTCTGGAGACCTTTTGGCTGAAATCTTATTGACACAGGAAAGGGAAGAAAGCAAGGAAATTGTAGCTTGGTGTGTTTTGAAAGGAAGTTGAAAACCTTGGTGGGGAAAATGAACCCTTGTCTCCCATGTTTTCTAGGCATCATGTCAACTCATTTTAGAAGCAATGTAAGGCTCAAAATATCAAAAAAAAATTTTAAAGTTCCATCAATCCCCTTTCCAAATACTTGTTTCTGAGCCTCAAAGACTCTCTAACTCAAAAATGTTTGCTGGTCCCTTAAAGTTTGAATGTGATTCTTGGTTAATGCCTCAAACAATTCTTTTTTAGCAGAATAGGGTTCCCAAACATAAATGAACTCAGTGACTCAGTATTTTTGTATTATCATTTTAATCCTGGATAAAATACAATACTGCAATAAAAATCGAAATTTCTGCTACTGGAAAAAAACTTCTGAACTTTTCCACCCAATGCATCCCTAAATCAAATATTTTCTGGAGGCCTTTTGGCTAAAATTTTATTGACACAGGAAAGGGAAAAGCAAGGAAATTGTAGCTTGGTGTGTTTTGAAAGGAAGTTGAAAACCTTATTGAGAAAATGAACCCTTGCCTCCGATATGTTCTAGGTATCATGTCAACTCAATTTTGAAACAATGTAAGGCCCAGAATATCACAAATTGAAATTCCCATCAACCCCCCCCCCCCTCTCCTCTCCAAATAATTGCCTCTGAGCATCAAATACTCTTCAACTCAAAAATTTGTCCTGGTCCTTTGAAGTTTGACTTGAAGTTTTTGGTTAATAATTCAAGCCATTCTTTTTAGCAGAATATGGTTCCCAAACATGAATGAAATCAGTGACTCAGTATGTTTTTATTTTCATTTTATTCCAGTATAAAATACTGCAATAAAAAATTGAAATTTCTGCTGCTGGAAAAAACTTCTGAAATATGTACAGCGTTTATTGAATTTTTTTCTTACTGTGATTCACAAAAGTAGGTTTTCTGGCCTGGAGTTGAAACGGTTGATGTGAAAGATATCTGGGTTTCAAAAGTCACCTGCCCATTGTTCAAAGTTTGATGGGCAATGAGTATAGGGCTTGTCTTGTTCTGTGTCAAGGGACCTGCGACGAATCAATCAATTACCCGTATCTCTTGTATATGCCTCCATGATTCGAGTCCAACTTTCAGATTATTTGATGGTATGTGTAGAACGAATGATGCAACGTTATATATGCTCGGAAACGTTTCTGGATGTTTTTGTCCCTACCTTGGGTCCTTTTTTTTGTGAGTGTGTGTGGAAGTTGGTGGAAATTACAGTGAGACCCCAAGATGCGGACGTAATTGGTGCATCTAGACTAGAGTGTCCCTAAGACAAAATGTGCCCCAGTGTATTCATTGTAACGGGATTTTATTGTATTTGAACTCAAATTTTTCGTGGATTGATATTTTTTGGCTTGATTTGTTTCATGGGGGTTTTTCGGGTTGTACTTGCCGCTTAAAATCGGATACTTTTCAATAACTTGTGATTTTCTGAAAAATGGTTTTGGAAATATTATTTCAATAATTTTTTGTTATTTTTATTTCCGTTTTTCTTGTAGGGAAATATTTTTTTTAATGAAATCGAAGAGGTTCTGAGACTTGCATACGGAACCTTTTTTTTTCTACTAATTCCTGGGTTGATGTTTATTTATTTTTAATTTTTTTTTTCATTTCGCAGGACCTGATGTTCCAGATAGTTTGCGGAGTGGACTTTTTGCACTGCAACCGGATTTTGCACAGAGATTTGAAGCCGCAAAACATCCTGGTGACCACGGACGGCGTGGTGAAGATTGCGGACTTTGGAATGGCGCGTTTGTACGCCGTCGGCATGGTCTTGTCGTCCGTCGTGGTGACGCAATGGTACCGAGCACCAGAGGTGCTCCTGTGCTCCAATTACGCCACCCCCGTGGACCTGTGGTCCATCGGATGCATTTTTGCCGAGTTGGTGCGAAGGGAGCCACTGTTCAACGGCGCCACGGACGCTGATCAGCTCCACAAGATCTTCGAGTACGCAGAAGATATATTAATATATTTTTTTTAATTTTCAGTAAATTTTGGCAGGTTTGTTTTAAATTTTACGACTCGCGACGAGGGAATCGTCAGTCGAATTCTGCTTGTGACGAGAAAAAAAAAGGAGCAGCGTGGTTCTAGTTCATAATCTTTTTTTTTTCTTTTGAAGAATCCGCAGTCAAGTTTTATTGTAATAAAACTAATAATATATTTATAATAATATAATAAATACTGTATGAAACAGTATTATATACTGTATATGATATATTTTAATGAAATCGAAATTAAGTTTTCAGACAATCTCCCGAATTTTTTTCATTAATTTTTTTCTGGCCAGCTTCACAAGATCTTCGAGAACACACATATTTTTTGTTTTATTTTCAAAGAATTTCGAGAGTTTTGGCTTCTTTTTTGTTTTGTTTTGGAATCTCACGACTCGTGAGGAAATCGGCAGTCAAAGCTTGAAAAACTGAAAAAAGCGTGATTTCCGTTCGTTTTTGAGTTTTGAATATTTTTTGAATGATCCGCGATCAAGTTTTACCTGTAGAATAAAATCTAGACGATGAAGTTTTTAGACAATCTTCCGAACTTTTCTCTCGATTCCTTTTGACCGTCTTTTCAGAAGATCTTCGAGTATGCACGTAATTTTCAGTAAATTTCAGCACTAGTTTTTGGCTTATTTTTGTTTTGAAATTTAACGAGTCGTGAGGAAATCGTTGGTCAAGTTCTGCTTGGGAGAAAAAAAAAGAGGAGCGTGGTTTCAGTGCATTGTTTAGTTTCCCATATTTTTTTGTGTGAAGAATCTGCAATTCACGTCAACTGTCCAATAAAATCGGAATACTCTACAGTAAAATCTCGTTACAACGAACTGAACGAAGACATCGAGACCAGTGAAATAGCTTCTTTGTAAAAAAAAAAATCATTCCAAAGTAACCAATTTAAATTTGTGGCTATTGGGCGAGGACCTAAAAGTCGACTTCGTTGTAATCGATTATTCTTTATACCGAGATTCTATTTTAGTATTGTATATTCAAGTTTTCAGAAAACCTCCCGAATCTTTCTCTTCATTCTCACTGGTTGGATGCAGAAATTTAATTAATGATGAAGAAGAACTTTTTAGTTTTTTTTCGATTACATTTTCTTCCTTGGGTGAAAATAACCCATATAAAATGTATATTTAAAATCGAATGGAGACTAAGAACAATATTTTTCTGATGCAGTATTGTACTACAGTATATTTTTTTTGCTCCTTTATTGCATATTTATATTTTATTTATTGTTTTCAGCATCATGGGTTCGCCTCATCAGGACGAATGGCCACGCGGAGTGTCGGTGTCGTGGCAGCAATTCCGGGGCAGACCCGGGGTTCCCCTGAGCTCTCTATTACCCGAACTGGAACCCAGTGGCCAGGACCTGTTGCGACAAATGCTCACTTTCGTGCCCGAGAAACGCATCAGTGCGGTTCGTGCCCTGAGGCACTCGTACTTTGATGGACGCACGCCGCCATTGTCGGGACCCGTACCTGCAACCCTCACCTCGCCTGCTTCTGCGGCATCCGGCCCAGTACGGGTACGACTTCTGTTTTGTTTTGTTTTGTTCTTTTGAAATTTATGAGTTTAAATTTAAAAAAATGTTCATCTTTGATTTAGGATGCAGAAAATGATTTTGCAGAAGAAAATATGTAGAATTTTTCCTTTTGGCATGAAAAAAAGGTCCAAATGAGAAAAATCGCATTTAATTTTTATATATTTGACAAGAAAAAAATTATTGAAAAGGGAAGCGCGAAATTGGTACGTTTTTAAAAAGTTCCTTGGCACTTTCTCCATTTCTTCATGAGATACTCTATCAACATTTTGAAACAAGAAAATCAACTTCATGTTCTGCAGAAAACTTGTGGAGTGTCCATAATCCAAATTATCTGCATGTTGGCTTGTCCAAATGTTGGAGTAACATTGTGTTTGTGTTGTGTGCTCTTCTTGATTTCTTTGAGAATTAAAAAATTATTTAAAAAAATGTTCTTGTCTGACAATCTAAATTAAGTTTTGATGAAGTATGTATTGTTCTGCTATCAATGAGTAGTTTGATATTAAATTACAGTTTTTTATTTATTGAATTCAGTGTTTCGCAAACTTTTTGGACCTGAGGACCTGCAAAGTTTCATCCAAATTTTGCAGACTTTAAAAATTTTTGCTTGAAAGACTCTATGGCAGGTACTCTGAAAGTTTCTGCTTTTATTGCAAAAATTAATTTGTGCGCCAATGAAGCAGCTATAGTTTAGTGTCTTCAAAAAGTAGAAAGCTGGGCTTCAAGAAGAGTTTCTCAGATTGAAAAATTAAAATAATTTATTTTCAACAGGTGAAAATGTGTCAAGTGTTTTGAGGAGAAAAGCCAGTTTATATTTTTCGTCAGATAATTTCAAATGCCAATGTGTTTCTGAAATGTTTCATGAACATAACAGATTCCATTGCCACTTTTCCTAAATTAATTATGCTGAAAATGTCCTCTGGACCACAGGTTGGGAACACTGAATTTTAATTAAAGCGACATCTGTCTGTCTATTTTTGAACCATTTCTCCTCTCATGGACACTGAATTTATGCCCCCATTGGATTTTTTCTCTACAGCAGGAGCCGCCATCTAGCGTGGACGCCGTGTTGCGTGGAAGGAACCTGATGGCAAGCACCCCGATATCATCCTCTGACCGACAAGCCAGCAACAGCAACCCAGGGTTCCCGGAAACGCCCCAGAACCCGTCGGGTCGGGCCAAGCGGCATTCGGCTGGAACCCCATCCAACTCGCCCGAATCCTCGCTTTCCTGTTCTACCTCTGACGAGTCTGGTCAATCAATGGAGCAGTGAATTTTTGGAAAAGGAGAAAAGAAAAGAAGAGAAAAATTATATTAAAATGATGAAATAATGAAAAAAAAAAATCTGAAAATGTCCTCCTGTGGCGGGAATCCTCTCAGGATGATGATGATGTGTGTGCGTCGAAGT
Source organism: Notodromas monacha (assembly GCA_905338405.1). NCBI lineage: Eukaryota > Metazoa > Arthropoda > Ostracoda > Podocopida > Cyprididae > Notodromas > Notodromas monacha. The sequence goes on from CAJPEX010004132.1 coordinate 8,221, forward strand.
TTTTTGCGGGGTTTGAAAAAACGTTGCGAATTGATTCATTTCGATCGTTGCTCTCTTTTTTTTTTTTTTGATTGATTGATTGATGCTGTTGTTGTTGTTGTTTGACTTGTTGTTGTTGCTGTTGTACGAACTTGCTTTTGGGGGTGTTTCGTCGTTGTGCGGGGGATTTTCTGTTGTCGAAAATGTCCTTCGGGTACCATTTCTTGACACTTGAACTCTTTCTTGGATTTTATTCGGTTTAATATTCCGTTATTTATTTCTCCCTGGACAATCCATGCCTAGAAATATTTGCTCAAGAAGAGGGACGAATTATATCTTTCGGTTACGGGAAGTGAGTGAGATTTGAACGCAGTAGAAATTTACATCGCTAATTTTTTTTTTTAATAATATTGCTAATATTTATTTAATCGTCAAATGATAAATGTGTCCCCTTGAAAATAGGATATCCTCATAAAATTAACCCTTGTTCGAATTTCAGATAAAATTTCGCATGATGAAGTGTCTTAATGTACATGTTGTCACATTAAATTTTAAACTGGTGGAACAGCTGAAGAAAAACTGATATTTTTGGCAATATAGAAATTAGGCTTCTCTAGGAATTTAAGGCAGGAGAATTTCTTAATGATAAAAAAAAGATTCTAACCATAAACAGGGCGGACTCTGATTGTCAGAATATTCTTTTTTGAATGGGAAAAATTGTTCAATTCTGCTGTGATAATTTTTTATTCATTTCTATTTTGAAACTTAATCTGCTTAAGAATATTCTCATCCAGCGAAAAAAAAATTTCTTAAGGAATGAACCTCCGATTCTTGGAAAAAATCGACAATCTCGTGAATCTCAATATAATGATTTTGTTCTTGGTCCATACAAGTTTTTTTTTTACCTTGAGATGTAAACTTTAGTTTCGAAATTGAAATACTCGGTTTCAGGGAACAACCTTTTGAGACATCGATGATTTCAAAAATTACTTTTCAGGTTATGATTATGCTTTCTTCAATTATTTAACCTTGTAGTCTTTCTGTTGGATTTGGTACCCCAGAGAAAATTTTCGCCCGAAACTCACAATTCCCTTTGTGCCATTTTGCTCAATTTCATGCTTGTAAATAGTGAGACCAGCCTCTGTTTTTTTTTTTCATTTCGCGGAAATCCGGTCAAAAGATTCGAGTGCGTTTTTGCTACGGGTACGAAAAGAAAGACAAAGCTGCAAAAATACAGGTTGACATTTCTTTGCGACGAAAGAAAAAAAAAAACTATTTTTCCGACTCATCTCGCAAAATCAAATGCCTCGGGGACTCGTACTTACAATTTTAATTTCTTTTTTTTTTTGCACTCGTCGACTGTGGGGGCATTTTCTGCGAAAGGGGTGTTTTCTCTCAAACCATCTGTTGTGCCACTGCTCTTTTTTTTTGGCAATTAATGTTTTTTGTTGATTTGAAAAATTCCGAATGTGTTTTTTGCGTCCAAGAATGAAGAGGTTTTTTTTTGTAGAGGAAACCTCGTTTTTTTTTTTGGGCGACGATCTGTGATGAACGCGTGGCACAACTTTGTTTTGGTCCCATTTCCAAGCGGGGGATTTTTTTGTTTGAATAAATAAACGGGTTTTCAACTGCGTAATTTGTAATTGTAAAAAAAATCTTCTATTGGTGGGGTGAATTGAAAATCTGCTGTCTTCTAAAATTTCTTCGAGAGTTGAAAGTGAAATTTTCGGAATCTGCGTTCAGTTCGTCAAATTTGAAATATCCGATGTCGACGTTCTCCTTCATGAAATTTTTGAGTTTTTTTTGAATGAATGGGGGGAAATTTTCTGTTTTTGTTTTTTTTGAAGTTGTGTTCCGATTCGTCGTAATAATGGTTGAAATGTTCCGAAGGGACATTTTGTCTCTTCGGTACCCTTTTTTTTTCTTCGCGTGTGAAGTGTGGTATTTATTGCGTGGAAGCGAAACTGGTAATGTGCAGAAATGTTTTGCCGAAATTTGCTCAGTGCCTTTTTTGCGAACTCCGTGGCTCAATTCGATTTTTTTTTTGTGGTTTTGTTCAAAGGAATTCTCGATCAAATTTTGTGCTCAAGACTGTTCTTTTATGAAGTCTCAATTTTCGTCTTTGTTCCGAGTATTTGGCAGATCGACTTTTCGTTTTTGTTTTCATTGACTGGTGTCTTCCCATTGATGATGGGCAATGCTTCGGACCTTTTGTAAACACATGTGAAACCAGACACTCATTAGTATGAGAATGCCATGGATTTGGCTGGACTCGTTGGTGGCGAGTAAAACTGCGAAATGTTGAGACAATATTCGTCATTTTTGTCAATTCCTCATCAGTTATAATGAATTGGAAACCCACCGGTGTACACGGGTTGTCCTACGTGGGTGTGACTGGTTATGTCTAAAGTAATGATGACTGTAAAAATAATCTTGTCTGATTCTGTGATTTTTTCTTGATGAAAAAAAATTCCAATTTACTGCATGATCATTGGGGAAAACTTCCTGGTTATAGCCGAAGTTCTCCACTCATGTCACAGGGTGCAAACAAAAACCTTGTCAGGGGAGCTTGAAATTTCTTTGTTATTCTCACCATTATCTAGAACAGTGTTCTCTAACTAACCCATGGTCTACAAAAGTCATGAAATTTGAAAAAGACAATGACTGTTGAAATTGTCTGATGAAGAACAAAAGTTGGCTTCTCCCTCCCACCCAACAAAGAATGGGGGTGTGCAGATGTTGTGGCAATGGTATTGCCAATGCTGTGGGAGTGCAATCTAAGAATCATGAGGATTGCAGCCAACACCTTGTGTTTGGGTCTTGGTGTAACACAAGTTCAATACATTGCCAATGCTAATGTCCCAACATTTGAAAAATGGCATTGATGGAATGACATTGAACATACCTTGTCATGGTATTAAAACATTCTTGAAAGTATGAGCGTAACATTATTAAGGCTATGTTAATTTGACTATCACAGTGTAATGTAGTGAAATGAAACATTGCAGTTCTCTTGGTTTCCGCTTTGAAGAATTGTTAAATACTGTTGAAAAACCTTTCAATACATTGCATAAAATTTTGTAACTGTCCTTCTATCTTTATCAGTGAACTTTTTTACACATCTTCAAAGTTTGAAAAAGATTTTTATATTGCTTTATTTTTTAGGTGTAAGAATTCTTCAAAGCTGAATCCAGCTGCAATAATAAAATTGGTTCTGGATTTCTTACCACAAATTGATATTGAAGATTTTCAGTTATGTTCAATATCAATTTGACAGCAGAAAAATTTTTAAGACAAAATATTTCTACAATTATTTCACCAATAAGGTATAAAAAGCTGAGACTTGTTGGTTCTTGTTACTGATTGAAATGTAGGCAAGATTTCTAATGTACATACTGAATTCATGAACTCCTATTTCACCTCAAAAATACTCCAGCTCCTGATTTTCTAAAATATAAATATTGTACCTCATTCTAGTACAAGTAGGATAACTATTTGCATTGGACTTAGCTTCTGAGTGCATAGCTAGAGATGAAGGTGATTGACTCTCACTCATATCAATCATATGGCCACAGTACAAATCCCTGGAGCATCATCCAGACAACAGATTCAAAGCAAGGGCACCTTTGGCAGCAAAAAATATTGTCAACAAAAGCATACAGATGGAGTAAAGAAAAAGCAGGAAAGTATACAGCAAAAAGAAGGCAAAATGGCAAATTGCAGCAATTGAATGGGAATTTTTTTTTTTTACTGCTGTCAGACATTGGGGCAACACCATTGGCATTGTTTTGGGAATGTCATCTTGGCCATGGCAATTCAGCAGCAGGCAATATAATGCATTGCTTTTACTACAGACATCACTGTAGGATGTTGGCAATGCAATCTCAGCATATTGGCCAATGTGTCCCTTCTAGTGCTGGGGCATTGGAGGGTGACCAACATGACTTTGCCCAAACCTTTCAGGGCCAATGCCATGACAATGCCTTGGCAATGTGATTTCCAATGCCCAAATGATTTTCTTGGTAATAACACATCAGACAAATTTTCAACAGCTCAAATCAATCATTTTCATTTTTCTTTCTGAGAAACCTTTCTTTGGATCAACATTTCTAATGTTTTGAGACATTCCACAATAGCTGCGTTGTTGCTTCTTGGCATGATTTTTGGAAAAATTCAGAAAATGTTTGAATAATTGTCAAAATTTTTCAAGCAAAACTTCTTTTAAGTCTGTAAAAAATGCATAAAACTTTACTGGTCTGCAGAACACTTTTGGGAAATTTGCCAGCCCTCAAAATCCTTGAACATTCTGGTTTAAACAACAAAAGATGCCTTTTTAAACTGGTTCATATTTCTACGTGAAATTCAGCTCAAATTCTTTCACTTGGTGCCCCTACCATTCAGATTAATATTAGCCAAGGACTGGCATGGAAATACTGCATCAAAAAACATTTGGCTTTCATTAAAGTTACAGCACTTATTCTGGGTGATTTCAGCAAAGTTCAAAAAGTTAGGGGCCAGTACCTGCATAAGAAAAGACTATCATAATAAAATGTTTGCATTGTGCAATTTTCCAGGCAGCAGCAAATGAGAAAAAAGACTTCAATAAAAAATACAGGCATCACAACATTGTTTTGCAACCCTCTGGACACTAGGAATTAAAATTCCAGAAATGGGCTTCAGTGTTTATCAAAAAATTTTCTTAGATGCAATAATAACTGAAGCAGTGCAAATCAGTCAACAAGGACAAGCTCTTCTAGTGCATAATCTCCAAAAAAATCGGACACCATCACTTGAAAAACTTCAATTATTCTTCCCTTTTTAATTAGTTCAAGGCAGGCTTCCATTAGAAACCTAAAAAGAAGCGTTTCACACACACCTTGTCAAAAACAGCATAGGAAAATTGTCAATTTGTGTGATACATTAAGCTTCTATACAATATTATTTATGGATCTTCATTCTTTTATAACAAGTCTTGATTTTATTCACTTCAATTGAGTATGAATTGTTGCTATGGAATTTGAAATTAACATTTGCTGGCTGAATTTAGAAGCTGGTTATTGTCCTGTAACTAAGGGTACCAATGGTTTCAGTCCAAATTCGCTGGAACTGGCTAAACAATTTGAGCAACATCTCCTGTTCAAATCTATAGTAATTATTGAATGTGACATATAAGAAAAATGTTTCTCTTTTAGAAGGAGACTGATTGCTGAATGACTGCTCAGAAAATCCTCCTTTATATAATTTTATGATATGAGAAAATTTTGGCCAATTTTTGAACAAGACTTATCTTTTTTTGTGGGATGCCTGATTTCTGCATATATTTTTTTTGCTGTACAGAATTGCAAAGTGTTCTTGTTGAATGAACTTTTGGTCCATCAGCAAGAAACAAGTTAAAACTACTAGTCTGAAAATGTATAAAGATCTTGAATCCAAGGTTGGCAGTGATTGAAAATGTGAGATCAGAATTTACAGTGATGCAGAAAACTCTCATACAATATTCCCTAAGGGATATGCAATGCAAACAACAATACAAGTGTAAAAGACTGCTAATTCACCTTGATATATAGAAGACTAATGTGCCATGATTTCCACCCAATTGTCAGACTCCACATTGGATGGGATTTCTGTTTGATGATTAGAAGCATTTGGTTAGTTGATTACCCTGATACACCTAAACCAATACATTCCTTGCACTAAATGCATTTAATCATGTATTGCTATTTTGATGAAAAGGGAGAAAATTAGGAAAGTTGAAATTATGTAAAAATTGATTGGTCATCATATATTGCACTTTCAGAAATGATGAGAGTTCCAGGTTTGATTGATTGAAAACTCCCAAGGGTTCTCTTGCATTTCACACATAAACCCCTGTGCAAAAAAAACTGTCAATTTTCCTTACATTCTGACATGATGAGGAATATCCAGAACAAACACAAGAAACTAAACAACACTGCACAACATATAACAAACTTGCATATACTGTAATACCACACAAATAGTCAAATTGTGTTCTTGGTTGTTTTGCTGATCAAAATCTGTGCAACACTGTTCATTTAACTGATCATAACTGTTCATGCAGCCTAAAAGTTATTTGTCTTCTAAGTTGTATGTAATTGCTGTAGGGTTCAAAGAATGAGCTGTGGTACTAGCAAAATTGCGCATTTGGATAAGATGATCTTTTTTTAATGCAACAAGTTCTTTTTTTCCGCTTATTGTTGTTTGTGCTTCATCTTCAAGAATTATCAGTTTTTCCAGTTATGGGTTTTATAATGCACAAAAAAGGGACCCAGAGAAACAATTTGATCAAAAACACTGCTTGAAAAATGATCTTGATTTTTGGGCCTCTTTTTTAAATTGGGCTTCTTTTTTTAGTGAATAAACAGAGTAAACAATGCTGTACAAGTAATGCATCATCCCTGCTGCTGAATAGCTGCTTTGGCTTTCTCTATCCATTGGAGGTAAGCAGTCACCTTGGTGGCAATTGCTGGCTTCTTAGTGCAACAAGTTGGACCAGATGTTGCAAGTTGGGGTACATTTCTAACTTGGGCAGGTGTTGGGGTCACCACCAAAGAGGTCTGGGCCAGTTGCTTCTGCACCCAGTGCAGGAAGGAAGCCATTGCACCCAGTTTACCTGGTTGGTTTCCTGGGAGTGTTACTGGAACTTGTTGGTCAGTTTTGCTTGTTGTCTGAAGTCTTGGAGTTTGTGAAGCTGATGTTGCTGTACTTGAGGTTGGAAGTGCAACACATGCATCACATGTTGGACTGTCTGTGAGATCCGTGAAGGAAATAATGCCCACTTGAATAGAATCTCCACTTGATGATTGAACCACCAATGGGCCTCCCATGTCCCCCTGCATAAAAAACACAACAATACACACATGCACTAAAACTAAAAAAAAACTATAGCACAGCTTGAAATGTCAGATATGTTTATGCCTGAGGAAAGATATGGCATGTATCGACTAGCCCTATAGCTTCATAAAGAGTAGATACGTATATCACAAACATAGTTTTTTGCTGGTGGTCCACCAAAGCAAATATGATTTTCAGAAGAAAATGCATCTTGAATACAATTCCATGCTGATTTGCAAGTTGAGGTATCCCTGATTGCAGTTTCTGAGTAGAACACATCTTCATTGGATTCTGTCAACAGTTGGGGAGACATAAAATGACAACAAGTTTGAGGAAATAAAAGCACTCACACATCTCAGTGTAGTTTCTGTAATGTGCATAACAAATATTACTACCAATATGGAGAACAAACATGAATGGCCTGCACAGCTCCAGAAAAGACTCCTTCAATAATTCTACTCATTTATGCAGCAATTTACAGTTGAGTTATAATCAGTAAACAATGTACAGTATTTCACACAGATATACTGTACATACATAGTTGTATCTCTCCACGTAAATTCAGTGTTGACTGATGAAGTGAAGAGGTTAATTTTTCACCTTTTGGAAACAAATGATGCAATGATGATTTGGTCATTGTAAGCACACACCAAGAGGATTTTATGCCAAGAAATGTAAGCTTTCTTTAATTTTTTAAGGACTCTCATACCTGTCACCTACATCTAAATAATTCTGGAAAGCCAATTGAGTAAGAAGAAAGGATTAAAAAGTAAAAAGGAGGACAGCCTTGCTTACATCCTACAATAATTGCATTACTGCTTTCTTAACTTTGGAGGAAGATTTATGGAATCAAGTTTTTCTTTTACTTCTGAAATGCCCCAACAGTTCTTTGGAAAATGCAACAACTCATCAAAATATTTTCAAATGCATCATGAAAATATCATAAAATAATAAATCAAATGAAAATTAATGGAACCTTTCACCTAACTAAAAAGGTTTTTCATCATGCCACATGTGGTCAAAAAGCATGTTTCCTCAAAATATTTACAACTTGAATTAATTAAACGGTATACATGTTTGCATTCAAGTTTTTTGTGGATGCAAACTTATAGGAAGATCAGTTTATTGAATTTTGTGGAAGCTCATCTGAAAATTTTCAGTGACTGCTAACAATCAGCAATTTGCAGTGACTTATATCTGGGACAAATCTAGGGGAGTAAAAAGGTTTTGAAATTTTGTTTTCTCTGTGGCACTTGCCAGCCTGGTAATAATTGAAAAAGGTGGGTGTGAATGAAACTTGGTCATTCAGCTGTTACCTTAGTGGAGTCTGGTTCACCACCATTTTTCCACATTGTGGCAAACCAGCTGCTGGGAGGCAAATTTTTTAGATTTTTTGGGAATCTCTTGTGCTTATCCTATGCTTTAGGAATGCAGGAAAGAACCACACCCTGCTATAAACTTTGTAATGTTTCATGCAAAATTTTTTTTAGAATTAGAAAACATTTGGACTTTTTGCCAATTCTGGCCTTGGTGCAAAAGTATGACTTTTTTCAATATCAGTGTTGATGCCCAAACAATTTTTAAAAAATAACCTGACACAAGGGTTAAATTGTATTCCCTATAGTAAGATGAGCATGTCATTTTTAGTGACTCTTGAAGTAAAATACAGTGGTACCTTGCACTACAAATGTAATCCATTCCAGAGCTACGTTTGTAGTGTGAAACGTTCTTACTACAAAACACGATTTCCCATAGACTTCTATGGGCATTCATTTATCTGGTTCCCAAATTTTCAAAAAGTAGAAAAACATTCCAAAATTTTCTTTTTATATCAAATAAAGAAATTTTAGCACTTCTTGAGCATTACCCTCTTACATGTAATAAATTAAACCTATGATCCAAACTGTTTTGAAAATTATTAAAGATGAAAACTGTTTTTTAAATGGATTTTAAACTCAGTTTTCTTTTTATGTGTGCATTTTGTAAGTTGAAATCTTTTTAAATGAATAAATGTATTCATTTAAATGTATTGTTTTAATGAATTTCAACCTGATAGACACAATAGTCCTCAAAAAGTGTTACAGTATTCATTTGGATTTTTTTTAAATAAATTTTTGGGATTTCTAATTTAAAACATCTTGTTCAATGTTAAATAACATAAATGTCTTCTCAATGGAATTTAATTTTTGTGTATGATTTTTTCTGATTTTCATCATTTTTATAGCTTTTAGAAAAATATTTAAAAAATGAATTTCCAAATTTCTCAGATTTTTTGTTGAAAAAAAAACGTTCGTACGAGGATTTTTGTTCATTCTACGGGGGTTCAAAAAAATGGATTTCTAAAAAAGAAAATAACGTTCATTATGTGGAACGTTTGTACTACGGGGGTTCGTAATGCATAAAAAGTTAGACCAGCCACATTTGAATTTAGGAATTATATGAATAATGAAAATATGAACTTTTGAACCTTTCTGAAAAATGTACATCTATCCATGACATTAACCCCCTTTTTTCTAAATTGTGAGAAAAAAATTTTCACATATTACTGGAGTAAATCCGGTATATCTCCACGCGCAGTTGAGTACATTACAATATTTTTTGTAAAAATGGCTATAATGCATACATTACCAGCTGAAACGGACTCCGTCGATCCCCATCCAAAAATTGTTGCAGCACTGTTTGAGTAGTCAACTGCGGGATCCGCCAGGGTAATGGGCTTTAACATTTCATTACGAACAGCTGGACTGATTCTGGGGGCCACCTTGACCAAGGCGATGTCGTTGATTGGAGTTGGCCCTGGAACGTAGTTCTCGTGCTGGTAGATGTCACTACTCGTCGCCGTTTCAGAATACTCGAACTGTTCATCACGTGTTTGTGCCAGATTCAGGCCACCCACGACGTAATTACAGGACGCTGCCTTCAGCCTAAAATAAACGGAACCATAAGCAGATGGAGTAGGCTGTAACCGCACACCATCCTGTACAGAAGATGGAACCCAAGCACATTCTGTCCCAAACGTTAAGCCCTTTAATCCCTTTTGTTGTTGGGTTGGCGCGCCACCCAAACTGACCAGCTTGAATCTTTTGTGATTTCTTGGAACCAGTGGAAGCTTTACATGAGATTTGGCACAATACAAAATTTTGAAACTCTTTAATTTTTAAACACTGAACAGGGTGCACAGCAAACAGAACATGGAATTTCATTGTCAGATGCTAAATTTTTAGTACTTACTGATATGACTTTGATCATTCCTAATTTAAATTATGTACCCCACTCATACAGTTTAAAAAATTATAATAACTTTGCAATAAAACTGTAACATATGAAAATGCAAGATGCTTTCAAAAAAATCATGCATTGATTGTCCTCTACAGAAATGGGAGCACTATATATGACAGCAACTACAGTCTGGTGCCTTTTCTCATTTACACCCATCCAGGCCCACCAAAACCTGATTTTTCCTGTCAGTGTTATCATTTAACTTGAAGGTTACTGTCCACCTGTGTACCTATATAATTGTTTGACACAGTATATGATGCTTGTTTGGAGAGACAAATAATTTTTTGCATGGCTTTAAGGCTTACACATTCTACTAGCAAACCCTGTTCAGAAACTGCCTTGAAAACAGGGAAAAATTCAACTTCAACTCAATAGCCCTAAAGCTGGAGCCAACATTTTCCTCCAGTGTTCAAGTCACTTTTTACTCAATCTCTATAGCATTCATTCATCTGCAACAAATATGTGTAAACACTAATTTAGCATCTGAAAATGACATTCCACTGCCCTATCTATTGTCTTGTTGAAGCCCTCCCTACAGCAGCCATGTGTTCATGTTTCTTTCGTGCTTCACATTAATTTTTTAAAACCTTGGTTATTTGGTATCATTTTCTTTGTTTTTTAGAGGGAAAACTAAGAAATTTGAACAGCTTCAAAAATTTGTATGGCACCAAAATTCATGGAAAGCTGCCACCTGTTTCAAGTAATCACAAGAAACATTCCCTGGATGGTCAGAGATTTTGGTTTTCTTCTTCTGCTTCCTATAAAATTTTCAAAACATATGTTATTTGGTATCATATTCTTTGGTTTTTAGAGAGGAGAAACAATTTTTAAAAATTAAAGAGTTTCAAAATTTTGTATTGTGTCAAATCCCATGTGAAGCTTCCACCTGTTCCAAGAAATCACAAAAGAATTAAGCTGGTCAGTTTGGGTGGCGCGCCAACCCAACAACAAAAGGGATTAAAGGGCTTAACGTTTGGGACCTAATATGCTTGGGTTGGATCTTCCTACTACCCACACCATTGAGTAGAAAAAACAGTTCATAAGTTGAAAAACAAAACATCCCTTGCCATGAGAAAAAAAAAGTTTAGATGGTGCAATTCTCTTCTGGGCCTTTTCATTATCTTTTCCTTGGATCCTAGCAGTCTCAATCTAACTCAGTTGCTACACTTGCTGTCATTTTGTTTGTGTGAATTAGGAATTCTTTGCAATTCATTCCAAATAAAATTATTCTGGTCTTTTTGGATTCTATACCGAGAATCCCCTGCCCTGTTCCCAGGCAGATTGTGGGTTATCATTTATTCATTGCATGAATTTCCATTCTTTGAGGGTCTTTGTCCTACAACGTTTTTGCAGAAAATGTCCGCAAAATTTGCCCCTGAATGGTAGCTATCTGTATGTTCTTCACTCAAAAGATTATGAGCCCATCTTATGATCATAATTTGAGAAGGCAGTATTTCGAAGAGTTGCTGCCATTGGTTGATCAGTAATTATGCAATTTTATGAACAGCTGCCATATTCTCATCACCAACAGTAACCGTTGTGAAAGCAGCTGTTTATGAAAATGGCGTAATTAACTTGGAACTAACGACATGTCGATTTTGAGAATTCTGAAGGAGAAGTCATAGGGGGCACCAGAAAAAAAAATGAAAAATGGCGTTTAATCATCTGTTGAGTTAAGCGCATCAGAACAGTATTGTACTTGTTTTTTCAACTTGATCAAAGCCCGTCTCAATATTAAAACCGAGAACTTTTGCTATAGACCCCTTGGTATGTATAGCCTCTTAATTCGTTGGCCTTTTTTTTCTCACAAAAGCACGCTCAAAAATTATAGCACAGCAGTAAAAAAAAAAAAGCTCGAATTTTACCGGTGAATCAGTAAATTACAGGAGAGGCTTCGAGCTTTAATAAAAAGAAAACTCAGTTCCTGGTTCGAAAATTAAATTATAATTGGTTATTGATTTGATTCCTCAAATCAACGACAAATGGAAACTGGGGATTCAAACTCTACTAAGGATTCAAATTTAACTGCTGTTGATAATTTCGTCATCCTACTCTTTGATTCCTGCAATTTTAAATCATGTTGATGTCCATGAAGCTAATTAATAAATGTACAGTACTGGTAATGCACCCTAGCTGTGGGGAATCGTGGCTTGGACCAGCAACTCTTTTGTCCAGGCTGTTTCTATAGTTTATAAGACCCTGATATGTGGACAATTCAACTTACAGACACTTGAAAACCAAAAAAAAAAAAAATTAGGCGCAGCCTCCAGGCATTGGGGAAAGAGTCACTATCCCCAGGCCTCAAAAGCCCAGGACAAGGAATCCTTGCTTGCTGACAAAAGCCCTGACATGAAATCCCCGCCATACTGGCGCAACAGCTGTAAGGAAAGCCCCAAACTTTTTCTCCCTGTAAGCAGTGCATTTTTTTCTCTACAGATTTTCTCATAAAAAGATTGCAAAGGCTTGAGTATTGTTGGGGATTCAGGTAAGCGCAAAACAATATTATAATTAAATTATAAAAAACTAGTAAAATCTAGCATCAGATAAAAGAACCACTTCTCAGTGATAGCCACCTCACAAAGAATAACTACTTCTCAAGGAAAACCATGCAACCCCAGAACACAATAGAAACCAGATTCAACTTCTGCAATTTCCTCTCATCCATCTAAGAACAAAATTCAAGCCACATTTGCCATTGAACTTTTGGCATGTTCAAGTGTGTGATATTATTTTGAATTTAAGGAAGAGTTATGTTGAGTTGTTGTGTGTACAAAATTTTGTCTTTGTGTGTTAAAAGATTTGGGACAATTTTGAAATACATTTGAAAACAATTTAAATAGGAAATCCATCAGGATTCCTGGCCTAGTCCCAGGCTGATTCTGTCTTTCATTTATTACTTTGAAATTTACTTTATTCATTAACTTTTCCATCTACAAGCAAATCACATCAAATTTATGTTAAGGTAAGTTATTCCCTAACATAAAAATGGTAGCAGAGCTGTAAATTAAAGGTGCATGGCATATTCCTTTCTTCAAATGTACTCAGGAATCAATTAAAATGTTTTCAAATAAAAAAAAATTCTCAAAAAATTGTGAAATCCCAACAAAATTTATTTTTTCAAAGCATTCATTTTTCTGCTGTGAAAATATTTTAAAACATTTGAAATTTCCCTGAAAGACTGAAATTTCAAAAAATTGTTAGAAAAATAATTGTCCACTCGCTGGAATCTTCCAATTTCCAAAATTTTATTTTTTGTCTGTGTGTTCAAAGTGATTTCATGTGTGCATTCCATACCAAAATTGAATTGAATTTCAATGGTGAATTCCATGTGTTCATGTGCATTCCCACTTTAAATTTTTTTGAATGAATGCAGCCAAATGTCAGTATGTAATCAAAAAACTCTGTTGAACAGTGAATAAAAAAATTCAATGATACTCAAATTTCCTGCAAATGAAAAATAAAATCATACTCCTAAAAAGCAAATGAATTTGACAAAAATTAAAAAGCCAATGAGCCAATCATGTTATTTCTATATTCACCATCACTTGCAATTTTCCAAAAATTAAAATAATGCTGAAAAATGTGCTTAATGAACATCTGCATTGAAAAAAATTCAAACCTACCTTTAAAAATTTTGAAACTCAACTTGTGAAATTGTGATGCAATCCAGCTATGTGAAATTGTGATGCAATCCAGCTATGTGAAATTGTTTTTCACCCCCATTCAATTTCAAATGGCTTTAAATGCCTTAAATTCATACTTCAGAAAACGGGGGCATCAGCATACATGTGAAGAATTTAGCAAGAATTCCATATTCAAAACTTTGTACTTATATTGTTGTGAATAATCTTGAAATATATATTGTTTGTTTTATATATTCTTGTGTACCATTTATTGGACAACACAAGGTTCAACTGTATGCAGTAGAATCTCATCACTGCAGATCAAATCTTGTTAGAACACATTTTTGCTCGAAACAAATTTTTTTCAAAGTCCTAGCAGTTATCCTTGAGGTACAGCTTGAATTAATCTCATCATGACAAATTTATTTTCTACAGACTCTCTGGTTATATCAAACTTATCCTAAATTTATAAAAAATGTAATTAGATTTTCAGATGGTTTGTCCCAAATTTTTGGTTCTCAATTTTCATATGATAACTTCCTGCGGCTCATCATCCCCAAGTAGTGGGGAAAAATGTGTCTGCAGCAGAATTACACACTTAAAAGTATAGGAAACTAAAAATAGGGGACATTAGCTGACTGGCAGGAAGCCTATAAAAAATGTATCCTGATTAATCTAATATCAAAGGTCTCAAGAGTCTGGAAACACAGTGCCAAGCTATAGCCACCAAAATCTGTGTAAATCTGTTTTTTTTTCAACGCTTTTCTGTGTTGAGCTCTTTTTCCAATTTTTAAATTTATTTTCAAATCTAAGCATTTTGTAAAATACATTTATTGGTACGGATTGTAAGTTATAGAAAGACAAAAATGAAATTAATATATCACAACTATTTGAATAAAACACCACACGCCGCCGGGGAACTTGGCAGGGAGATTCTTGGTGGAATCTCCAAGAAATAAAAGGATACAGTTGTATTTTTCAGATTTAGAATAAGAATTCTTTTTAGGGATTCAATAATAAATTGAATGCAAATTCACGCTTTGAAAAAGCCAGCTGTCAACAAACAAACCCTTTCCAATCTTGATGAACAGTGTTCAAATTGTAAAAGATAATTCTTGTCTTGTGGGGTGTCGGGCAATGGGAAATACCACGGATTTCCCACTCACTGTGCAACATTTTGCGGATTCTCAATTTCTTGTTTCCGGGTTCTACTATTATTCTTTGTCTCATCATAACATCTTTATCCTACAGGGATATTGCAGAGAGAAAAAATAACTGCAGTTCTTTAGACAATAAAATGCTTTTACAGATCATGAAGTATATTTCTGTTAATAAGTCAGTCAACCTCAATATAACAAATTTTTCATCGCAAAAAATTTAATAAAATTATGAGATTCCCCAGCAGGTATATACAGTAGCATTGCAGTCTAAGGGGAGATGATACTCAACTTGACGACATTCTCACTTCAGGACACTCTTGATGCACCAATTACATCTGCATCTTGGAGTCTCCACTATTAGCTGAATGCCCAGCAAAAGTGTATTTCCCTGTGAATCACATTCTGGCTAAAATGAAACGAGAAATTCGGAACCCCTTCCTAAGAGTGGAGCCTGCTTATATCCTGGACAGACCAAGCTAAAAAGAAATATTCTGTAGGAGTTTCTGTTTATTTCGAAAAAAAGTCTGTGGAAAAAAGTGGAGGACAATTGACTGAGGCACTCACAGTGTAGATGGTACCACGACGCAACTTGCAGCCGTGAGAAGAAACTCCTTCGAAATGAATGTGGCGCCGCAGGATGATGGAACCCCTTTGCAGGAAATC
>CAJPEX010004133.1:2268-23775 GCA_905338405.1 Notodromas monacha
TTTTTTTTTTTTTTTAAGCTGAGAATTGGGGCTAACCCTTTCAATGTTATCAGTTTTCCTCTAGACTCCAATGGTCGTTTTTTTTTTGACACCTGCGAACAGCTCGTTGAGAGGCTTTCTAAGATACTTTTTCTGGTGCAAAATTTGAAATTACAATACTGCATTTCAAAATTATTGCCATTGCCGTGGTTCATTCGTACCTGCTGCAGGCGACTCAATCATTCTAATATTTCAAGCTTTTCTTCGTGGTTCATTCGTTCAAAACCTGCTCTGATCCCCGTGATATACACGAGACACTTTGCAGTGCATTCATACAGTTGACCCCCGCACAATGGACTTAATTTGTGCAACAAACTAGTCTGTTATGTAAATTCAGTTGGGAACCGAGGGGGATGTGACAGACTCACGTCCACTGGTGGCATGCACTTGTAGAGACCGAAGTCTGTTCTGCGGCTTTGTCTGTTTAAGTGAGAGGGAAAACTGCCTCCAGAGGCATTCTGTTCTGCAAAAATTCTTTTGTGCGGGAGGTCTGTTGTGCAGGGGTTGACTGTATTCTTACTTTTATCCGTGTCGGTCATCTGCTGCAGGTTTTTGTCAAATTGAAAGGGCTGGGGATTTTAGTAAAACAATAACCCTGATGTTCCTGGCAGCCAATGTGATGATCATCAGGGGCGGAAAGCACCATAGATCCCCGGGTCCCGATGCAAAATTGCAGCCGTCGGGGCGATGCCTTCACCCAGAACCTGCTTCGGGGGTAAAATTCGCATTCGTGCTCCATATGTCGTGAATAGGTCGTATTATCTTGAATGGTTCATCAGCGAGTGGTGAAAATGTGGGGGGTGGGGGTGGGTATTTCATGGCTTTTCGCGGATATTTGCAAAAACCACTGAGCGGGAACATTTTCCGCTTTTATTTTTCTTCTAAGTTTTTTTATGAAAGCTTAGCCGTTTATTCGTCGTTTTCTTGTGAAAAGTGGTGACGTCGAAAAGCTTTGAGCCCGTTGTTGAAGGTATGAATATTTTTTTTTTAATTACAGAGCGTCTTGTATTCCTATGTCAAGTTCGAAAATATTGTAATTTCTGAAATGTTAGTTTCTATTTTTAGGAATTATGTCCTGCGGAAAGTCAATTTTATTGTCGTATTCTTGTTCATGAGTTCTGTGCCATATGTATGCGTTGCTAAAAATTGTAAAATGTCTTCGTGAAGAAAATCCGTGTCGTTTTCGGAGATGTGAATTTTTGCTTGGATCCTCTCGTAAACTGAGGTTTTTCAGTCGTAATGCTTTACCGAAATCCCTCATAAATGCTGGAAAATAGCGTGGGAACGTAGCAGGGTTTTTTATTTGACAGAAATTCTAGGACCCAAAAATGATCCAGTTGAATTTTGGCAAGCATCGAATTGTACGGGCACCCTTAGGCGAACGACACCCAGATCAATACGATTGTCGGAATTCGTTATTCAAGGTTCTATGAATGTAAAATAAGGCTTGAAAAAGTCTCGCGTTAAGTCACAACCTTCCGCTCTCAAAAAACAAGGATAAAAACAAGGATAAAAATTAAAAGCTTTCCGTGTCACTGTGTATCGCTAAATCACACCTCTGGGAACTGCTTTCATTTCTCTGCAGGGTACCTTTACTTTCTTTTCGCGAAAAAGCGCGGAAAATTTTGAAGAAGGAACAAGTGTTGAAATAAATGATCAGTTCGAGAGAAGAACGTGTAGCCCCTTTTTTTTTTTTTTTTTAGCAATATGACGCCCCCGATTTCCGAGAAACGACTCGAATACGGAGAAGGGGTTTGGGTTAGGAAAACCCGGGTCGTCTCTCACCGTCTTATGATACACTGATGTGATATCTGCTCGAGAGAAGTACTTCAGGAGATTTTCACTGCTGTGTGTCTCCGAATAAAGAGGGAACTTGTACCCTGCTTCAAAGGCATCGTATTTGAGACCAACTCCAGGAACGAAATTGCTTGAATGCTTCTTCCCTGGGGAGAGCATATCGGTGTGCTTTTCTGAGCGAGGTCATCTTTCCGAGACGGAATTCGTGTGACACATGAACCAACTCAGTCGTTGCTTCGGAAAGTGTACCTTTTCTTCCGAGAACAGACTTCATGAAAAATTACAATTTTTTTGGCGGGTCTTTATGAGATTATTATGGAAACTATTCTTCTTAACAAGAATTTTCGTTGTTAGGGGAAATTGGGAGTTGAAAAATATCATTGGAAGCACGTGAAACCCCTGCCATTATTTGGGCGTATTAATTCAGTTTATTATTCATCGCTGCAGAAAAATTGCGTGATAATCTGTCATGCATCGCTGCAGAAAATGCACATGTATATTCGAATGATCAATGCCATTTTGGTTTGTTACGCATTTACATTTGAATATACAGTACAGTGCTGTATAGACTTCAGCATTTTTATTTTCGTCACTTAAATATCAACTTCATGTTTTCATTTTTTCCGGAATCAAATCAAATTTGGTTTGGTTAAATTTGCCTGTGGTGTGTTGTACATTCCTTTTTTTTTTTTTTAGTTATTGGTAAGGTTTCATGTTATTTCAAGTTGGCCATTTTCGGCAGCGCTCAAGATTGAGGCGACACCTGTCCGACGTAGAATTTCAAAGGGGTCAACACTTCAAAAAGATACAAGTTGAGGTTCAATTAAAATTTATTGGCATTGTGAAAAGTAAATATAAGCCTCGGACTTGTCGCAAAAAATCGTCTCAGTTCTTTCCAAGGTTCCGGGAAATTCATCAAAGTACATTACGTTTATTCCACCTAAAGCATTTGGAAGATCGATGGCATTTTTATTGATGAACCCGATTTGAAGGTCTTTCTCTCACAGTACGCAACCCGGATTCTTGAAATAATGTTTTCGTGTCCTTATGGTATGGGTTTCTTTTTTTTTTAAAGATCGATGGTTCCTACGGCAGCTGGTCCGTGCTGGAATTCTTGAGTCGCAATTCGGATGGCTGAAAAAATAAATTTGTGGCATATTCGGCGATCATCTTTTTTTTCATTTTTAGATTGCCTTCTGTGCATCGGTAAATAATAAACATTCCATTATATGATTGAAATGACTTCCCGGGACATGGAAATCGGTGTGCTCTTGAATGCAAATCTTCAGTGAAATTTGATCAACAACATATATTGCTTCATGCCAATTCTTGCCTCGCAGGCTGTGTTTGGGGACGATTCAAAATGCAATATTAGTTCTTGAGGCATCATAGGTGGTACAGTAATTGAATTTAC
This sequence comes from Notodromas monacha, assembly GCA_905338405.1. NCBI lineage: Eukaryota > Metazoa > Arthropoda > Ostracoda > Podocopida > Cyprididae > Notodromas > Notodromas monacha. The sequence goes on from CAJPEX010004133.1 coordinate 5,519, forward strand.
GGCGAAATCATCGACTAATCTTTGATGAAGCGTTCAAATAATCATATCAATATGACGAATGAGGGTAGAATATCTGTACAGAGATTTTATTTTCCTGTTTATAACGAATTTTAAAGGCCCCGGCTGTTTTCATCAAGGACTGACTTGTGGAAAATCTCAATACGAAGAAATTACAGTTTTAATTATACTTTCATTAGAATTCATCTTTTGCGGAGTCTGCTCTTGGCCTATAACAGATTTGTCATCCAACGGAAGAGAGATTAATTTTATTAAAACATTCGCGGAAAAGGTGCAGATTTTATAAAAAAAATTATGAATATATTTTTTGCACGTGCCCCTTTATCTGTGCTTTTTCTGAACTCATGTCAAACAATTAGTTGATTGGGCTTGGGGTGGACTTTAATGAATAATGAGGACCACATTTTTTTTCTTGTGTTTCAAGAAATGTTTTCTACGTCCTTCAGATTTTCATTAAAAGATGTTGATTTACTTTTGCACTAGTCCTTTTATTCGTGACGAGCAGAAAATGCTTACTTCGCCAGCATAAGATTGAATTCCGCTATGAAATTATATGTTCGGTGGTTCTCCATTGTCTTAAGTTAGAAATAATATACAAGAACCATACTGTACTCGAGTATTTCCTGCGCTATTCAGAAAATTCCGTAGCCTGCGAGAGGCAAAAAGCATGAATGTCGGAATACCGATTTTTTTTTTCCATTCCCGAATATTTTAGATCGATGCAGTGAAATTTTACTGTGCTGTATTATCCAAAATCCACAAAATTCGCCAACATTTTATTGTTTTCAAATGCAGTTTTTATAAAAGTATGATATGAAAGAAACGCCGCGAAGAATATTTCGACAAAATCGTCCCTTTTTCCATGTGAGGGACCAGCTGTGCTGGTGCAAATATTTTTTTATTATTTTCCCTTGATCTGTGGTTTTTTTTCTGCATATTTTCATGTATTTGGCGAGTCTCAACTCGTCTGTCAGTCGAATTTTTTCGTCCTCGGGGTCTCGAATGCGTCATCAGACTCGATTGAGTAGGTTTTTCATTCAAGATTCAGGACATTTTAGAAGTTTGTATGGCCTCATTTTCATTTTTTTAATGATGAGGTAAAATTAAAAATACGTTGGTGGTTAATATGATCTCCAGGAAAATAAACCACGCTACTCATGTTCTTTGTCGAGTTTTAATCAATTTTTCGCGCGGTTTGACCTGAATGGCAAAATTTTCAGGAGTTCTCAGGTATCATGTATATATTATATATTATATTCTTGTATTGTATCACGCACATAGTCTTTCTAATTCGAGTTGCCGAATCCTCAGGGGGGCGGAATCACAAGTTGGCATCAAAATACTACTTCCTAGCGATTCATTTTCAGAAATAATCTACAGCAAAGTAAAAACGGAGAGTAACGTGTTGTTGGCGGTATGGAAACAGGAAGTTTTTTTTTTNCAATGCCATTTTGGTTTGTTACGCATTTACATTTGATTATACAGTACAGTGCTGTATAGACTTCAGCATTTTTATTTTCGTCACTTAAATATCAACTTCATGTTTTCCCTTTTTCCGGAATCAAATCAAATTTGGCTTGGTTAAATTTGCCTGTGTTATGTCGTACATTACATGTTGTTGTTTTTGTTTTTTAAGTTAATGGTAAGGTTTCATGTTGGCCATTTTCGGCAGCGCTCAAGATTGAGGCGACACCTGTCCAACGTAGAATTTCAAAGGGGTCACACTTCAAAAAGATACAAGTTGAGGTTCAATTAAAATTTATTGGCATTGTGAAAAGTAAATATAAGCCTCGGACTTGTCGCAAAAAATCGTCTCAGTTCTTTCCAAGGTTCCGGGAAATTCATCAAAAATCATATGCTGATGAGAAGCTGTTAAATCATTTTTTTTAATAAAATTTAATCGGTCAAGTTATATTTTTGTTGAAAACCGGAGTTTAAAAATTTATTCAATCTTATAAGCTGTAGTATTTCAAGCAAATCTTGACCGAAAACCATCATGCCAAATGATTGGGGGAATATTGTTCTGCAATGAATATTTTCCCTGGGGAGCTATGGTTTCTGCTTGAAGTAAAGCAGTGGATTTTTAATGTTGTATTCCGGTTAGATTCCGATGTAGCGATAAAAAATTTCGTACCTTTGCTTCATCGATTTATTGATTGAAGCGAACTGCAGATAGTATGTGACGCTTTTCCCTGCACCATGTAATGCAAATAAGGTGGATTTCGTAAACCTTCTAGCTACCGTAAAAATAACTACTTGGGCTAAACTTCCAGAAAGAGAGTGTCATGCGTTGGGCCTAAGAACTTTATTACAAAAGCACAGGAAGTGGTATGGGTTTCTTTTTTTTGAAAGATCGATGGTTCCTACGGCAGCTGGTCCGTGCTGGAATTCTTGAGTCGCAATTCGGATGGCTGAAAAAATAAATTTGTGGCATATTCTGCGATCATCTTGTTTTTATTTTTTAGATTGCCTTCTGTGCATCGGTAAATAAACATGCCATTGTATGATTGATATCACTTCCCGGGACACGGAAATCGGCGTGCTCTTGAATGCAAATCTTCAGTGAAATTTGATCAACAACATATATTGCTTTTTGCCAATTCTTGCCTCACAGGCTGTGTTTGGCGAGGATTTAAAATGCAATAGTAGTTCTTAAGGCATCATGGGTGGTATTTGAATTTACGGCGGAATCATCAACTAACTTTGATGAAGCGTTCAAATAATCATATCGATATGACGAATGAGGGTAGAATATCTGTACAACGATTTTTCTGTTTATAACGAATTTTAAAGGCCCTGGCTGTTTTCCTCAAGGACTTGGTTCGAAAATAACTCAATACGAAGAAATTAAGTGGTGGATACTTTCATTAGAATTCATCTTTTGCGGAGTCTGCTCTTGGCCTATAACAGATTTGTCATCCAAAGGAAGATAGATTAATTTTAGTAAAACATTGTCAGAAAAGGTGCAGATTTTATAAAAAATTATGAATACCTTTTTTTCACGTGCCCCTTTTTCTATGCTTTTTCCGCACTCATGCCAAACAATTAATTGATTGGGCTTGGGGTGGACTTTAATGAATAATGCGGACCACATTTTTATTCCTATGCTTGCTTCAAGAAATGTTTGCTACGTTCTTCAGATTTTCATTAAAAGGTGTTGATTTCCTTTTGCACTAGTAATTTTTTTCGTGACGAGCAGAAAATGCTTACTTCGCCAGCATAAGATTGAATTCCGCTATGAAATTATATGTTCGGTGGTTATCCATTCTCTCAAGTTAGAAATATTATTCAAAAACCTTACTTGAGCATTTCCTATGCTATTTAGAAAATGACGTAGCCTACGAGAGGAAAAAAGTATGAATGTCGTAATGCCGATTTTTTTTCCATTCCCGAATAGATCGTTGCATTGAAATTTTACTGTGCTGTATTAATCCACAAAATTTGCCAAAATTTTATTGTTTTCAAATGCAGTTTTTATAAAAGTATGATGTGAAAGAAACGCCGCGAAGAATATTTCGTCAAAATCGTCCCTTTTTCCATGTGAGGGACCAGCTGTGCTGGTGCAAATATTTTTCCATTATTTTCCCTTGATCTGTGGTTTTTTTTTCTGCATATTTTCATGTACAACCGCTCAGAGTTGAGCAGACAGTCAGCTTAAAAAAGCAGGAGCCCCAGAGCTTACGCAGTAGTCTGAGCTAACTCATCCAAAAAGTAAGTTCTAAGTCCTGTAAAATCTTCAAACATACCGGAGTTTTTCATTTTTTTAATTATGAGTTAAAATTAAAAAACGTTGGTGATTAATATGGTCTCCAGGAAAATAAACCACGCTACTCATGTTCTTTGTCGAGTTTTAATCAATTTTTCGCGCGGTTTGACCTGAATGGCAAAATTTTCAGGAGTTCTCATGTATCATGTATATATTATATATTATATTCTTGTATTGTATCACGCACATAGTCTTTCTAATTCGAGTTGCCGAATCCTCAGGGGGGCGGAATCACAAGTTGGCATCAAAATACTACTTCCTAGCGATTCATTTTCAGAAATAATCAACAGCAAAGTAAAAACGGAGAGTAACGTGTTGTTGGCGGTATGGAAACAGGAAGTTTTTTTTTTTACAAACTTGCACTCACTCAAAAGCGGTGGTCTCATGACGACAACCGTTGATGGTGAAGTCAGGGGAAAAGACCGTTTCTCCTCGCGCCCCATTTCCTGAATCGCGGGTCCGTGGCGTTGCTGGGTATCATCTCCGGGAATCAGCGTGCATAAGCAATTGCGGAACAGAACGGAAATAAAACAGCGTATAACAAAAAAAGGAAATAAAAATAAGACAAAAGGGAAGAACGGAAACAAAATATATGGGGGGAAACACACAGACGTCGAAGTGACGACTGGGGGGGAGTGGAGTGTATATAGAGAGTGAAGAGGAAGAAGCAGCGCGCAATGGGGCACACCTGCCTGCCTTTGGGTTTGCCTCCCGTCTGCCGCCTTGCCGACGAATAAATTTCTCTTGCTCTGAGAGGGAGAGAGAGAGAGGTGGGGTGCAGTCGAAAGCCCCTGTGACATTTGACCGCAGTTGAGGAAATGTGATGCCTTTTGTAAGTCATGTCAGTACAGTATATGCATACATGTCAGATGTCCAGTTGTTATTTCATGTTGTAATGTATTTTCTTTTATTTTTGTTATCAATTTGTGCTTTCTTGCTCTGAAGTGATTAAATGTCATTGAGTGGATTTGGAGTTGGGTGGGAAGGGGGTGTGGTTGTGGAAATCTTGATTGAACCTTGTGAATGCTGAGAAGCGGCAAATACAGTGTTCTGTTCATTCATTCATTGTAAGGCATAGTTGTCCCGCGAATATGTAAAAATCAGATAAATTAAATAACTAGTTTGCGATACGAATGCTTAGTCGGGAAATTCTGCAAAATTTCCCTATTATGCAATGACCTCCCGCATTTCTACGTTTTTTTTCACTATTTTAGTCCAGTCGAATCCGTTGTTTTGCAGCGCTTTTGGATCAAAGAAGTCTATGCTGACTTTATTGAAATTAAATGTATATCTGTACTTCGTTCTTTGAAGACTCTACCAAGAGTCTTCCTGTCAAGTTCCCCGGCGGATTGTGATGTAAATTTATTTCTTGTTTTAATATTTTGCTCTTTGTGGGATTTGCCTCACACCTTTTGTCTGCTACCTTTTGAGAGGAATAATATGCATCCTTTTTTTTTTTTTTGCGTGCGTGGATGTATGGGTCACAAAAAATCGGGAAACTTTTGGCCGCTTTTGAGAAAAATTAATGACGTGGGGAACTATGCAATTTTATATAAGTGTGGTCGGTTGCCGTTTTTGCANGGAAACAAAATATATAGGGGGAAACACACAGACGTCGAAGTGACGACTGGGGGGGAGTGGAGTGTATATAGAGAGTGAAGAGGAAGAAGCAGCGCGCAATGGGGCACACCTGCCTGCCTTTGGGTTTGCCTCCCGTCTGCCGCCTTGCCGACGAATAAATTTCTCTTGCTCTGAGAGGGAGAGAGAGAGAGAGAGGTGGGGTGCAGTCGAAAGCCCCTGGGACATTTGACCGCAGTTGAGGAAATGTGATGCCTTTTGTAAGTCATGTCAGTATATGCATGCATGTCAGATGTCCAGTTGTTATTTCATGTTGTAATGTATTTTCTTTTATTTTTGTTATCAATTTGTGCTCTGTTTCGTGCTCTGAAGTGATTGAATGTCATTGAGTGGATTTGGGTTGGGTGGGAAGGGGGTGTGGTTGTGGAAATCTTGATTGAACCTTGTGAATGCTGAGAAGCGGCAAATACAGTGTTCTGTTCATTCATTCATTGTAAGGCATAGTTGTCCCGCGAATATGTAAAAATCAGATAAATTAAATAACTAGTTTGCGATACGAATGCTTAGTCGGGAAATTCTGCAAAATTTCCCTATTATGCAATGACCTCCCGCATTTCTACGTTTTTTTTCACTATTTTAGTCCAGTCGAATCCGTTGTTTTGCAGCGCTTTTGGATCAAAGAAGTCTATGCTGACTTTATTGAAATTAAATGTATATCTGTACTTCGTTCTTTGAAGACTCTACCAAGAGTCTTCCTGTCAAGTTCCCCGGCGGATTGAGATGTACATTTATTTCTTGTTTTAATATTTTGCTCCTTGTGGGATTTGCCTCACACCTTTTGTCTGCTACCTTTTGAGAGGAATAATATGCATCCTTTTTTTTGCGTGCGTGGATGTATGGGTCACAAAAAATCGGGAAACTTTTGGCCGCTTTTGAGAAAAATCAATGACGTGGGGAACTATGCAATTTTATATAAGTGTGGTCGGTTGCCGTTTTTGCATTTGCAAACTCAGTATTGTCGTGTTCTGAGTGATGTTTTTTTTACAACAAAATTTGCCAAATTTTGACGAGCTTGAGAAGGTCAAGTGAGAAATGGGTTTTATCAAAATGTTGGTCGTAGATTTTTAGGCAAGGTTGGCTGCTGTTATGTTTGATTCCAATTTGATTAGTGTAAGCGCGTTAGTTTATTCTATCAAGTGTAATTGCTACTTTTTTGAAAGTTTCATGTCCTTGTTGTTTTATTTTTATTTAGAAGACATTGTTCTAGGTGACTGCTTCGTCAGACTCGATTTAGGTAGGTTTATTTCATTTTTATTTCATGTTCTTTATAAGATCCGGGAAATTTTGGAAGTTTAGATGGACTTATTTTGAGGTAAGTTCAAAATGAAAACCCCTGAAGGTTGAAACGATCTTCAGAAAGAAGGACAACGCTACTCGTGTTTTGTGCCGAGTTTGAATCCATTTTTCGCGCAATTTGACTAGAATGCAAAATTGTGTAGGAGCTCCGCTGTACAATACATATATTTTTTACATTGTATCACGCACTTAGTCTTATTCGAGTTACCGAACCCTCACGAAGGAAAATCGCTAGTCGACATCAAAATGCTACTTCCTAGCGATTCATTTATATTTCTGTCGCATGCGAAAAGAAAATGAGCATAGTTCAAGAGGATGCTGTATTCACTTGTTTGTCTTGGATGCTGAATGCATAAGTACGGTTCATTCGGATAAACAGGAGCAAAGTAATTCAATTTTACGTGGGGGAAATGCTCGCGATTTGCATTTCTCGCAAAAAATCGGTCCTCTCTTTTCGACGTCCACTTGGCACACTCGCTGATTTCCTTCGAGCACGAGTATTTATGCGAATTAACAAAGAAAACTTCCCTTACTTTCTTGAATTTCGAAAAAAAAAATCTTTCTAAGAATTTAAAGAGTTTTTATAACCTCGATTATTTGTGGATTGATTTTCCGTACTTGAATTACTGGTCAGCCGGAGGAAACGAAAACGGTCTGAATAGTTTTAATTCCAGCCGCCTCAGTTCTTTCAGATCAACTTGAATTTTCACGGTATCGTAAGTAAAATGAAGATCAAAATGCGATCCGCAAAAACCTAACAAAATATTTAAAATAAAGTTCATATTTCACGAGAAATCGGAGAAACTAATTGAAACAGCACACGCTCATCAAAAACAGTCATTGATGGCATCTGGGAAATCCGTTTACTTTTGTGTCATTTTTTTCACGTCGATTCATTATTCAAAATTGCTGTTGAATTATGAAGTGATTTTTCCGATTATTCATGAAAGTCTCTTGAAGCTTCAAAATAATTCCCGTTATCTGTCCGGATAATCTAGATTTTACTTGTCTCCTCTCGGCCTTCCTTGTACTTGAAAGTTGTGACTTGTTCTTCAAAGTTTTCCTGTAATTATTAGTTACTTTTCGCTCGGATTCCTGCTTCTTTGGATTCGATTGCCTAGTATATAATAGGTTGATGCGACTTGTAATTAATGCTCCTTTTTTCCCCTAACTCCATCAACTTGACTTCCTTTGTCCTTTCCGATCTCCAATCTAATACTGCTGATTCATATATAAGTGATATATCGTTGTTTTGAAAAACTGCCGCTGTCCGGCTTAATAAGTACTGGGTTCATTCCCTCGAACCCACTCGAACCCAGGCGCATAACGCAATTCCGCAATCCAGTTGAACTATTGACATTTCCGAATTCAAGAATGAATGTGAGGGACCAGCATTATTGCAGGGAAACGCAATAACTGAGATTCATGTAACCAGTACTCGTGCCGACTCGTTTTCTATTTATTCATTCGATTTTTTTTTTAAAGAAGAGGAAGAAGACAGAGACATGTTGAGGTCGTTGCAGTTTCTGAACCGACGGTTTTTCCCGCTGTTTCTGCCTACTCGTTTTCGCGTGCGGAAAAAATAAATTGCCCATTTCGTCGGGATTGCCCCTTTTTACGAATGCTGCGGAGATTTTCGGCCGTTTTTATTTCCGCGCGAAGGGACTAGCGAGGGGAAAGCCCCCGGAAATTTGATCCCGCGAACCCGATCGGGTGCGGAATATGGGTTCCCTTGCCCGTGTTTGTTTGGGAAGTTCTCCCCATTCGAGCGATGCTCGGATTTTTTTTTATAGAAATTTAACGTTACTTGCTGTTATTTTATATTATAAGTATTTATGCGTACGATTACTAAACAATTGTATTCCAATTGATAAAAATGTAAACTTTGAAAGAATATTACATGGGTGCGTCGTGGAATGAATTGACAAACTTAAAGGCACTGTCAAAAATATCATGAAAGCAGGTGAAAAAAAATTTTAATGGAGGCTCGTGTGATCGTTTTCAAAATGGTGTCCAATCTCATTTATCAAATGTATTCGCATGACAGAACTCGCATTTCGATAAATTATTGTAAACAGTGCCTGGAGAAAAAGTTGCGGAACGCTTTCATTTTGTGTGCGGGTTGAAGGGGTTCTTGTGAAGGTTTTTCAAGTACCGTTTGAATTGGATAATTTTACCACGACATTTTTTTTTTCGCTGGTGATAGAAGTACTCTGAAGCAAATGAGTACTTCAATATACCGAAAGGACTTGCCTCAAGAAAACGAAGAAGGATCGCATGAGACTTGGATTTCTTGACTGCTGAATATATTTGGACACGATCTGTCAATGTTCCGTGTTCTTGGAACTATTCTGGACCACTAGCAGTATCGTGTTTTTATTATTATTACGTTTTTTAGTCAAGTCATTGTTTTTTTCAGCTCCAGTTCAATCTTCGCTGCGATGCTCGCCTTTTTGTCATTTTAAACTTCTTGAATTTGCATCCTTTCAATCCACTCTCTTCTCTTCTGTACGGTATTTCATGAAAATGGTGACTGGAATAAAAATTGATTTATTGTTCCCACGTCAGTTAAACACTTCTTAATTGAATATTCAATTTATTTTGACTGGAAAATAGCCTTGAAATGCTGAGACTTCTTTCGCTGGGCGTTTAAAATCCTGATTACATTTATGTTTGAGGTTAATCCTGTTGCCCTTTAGAGCCAGACACATTCAGCTTCAGCCGATATTTTGTAAGATGAACTGGAGTTTATTCAGTCATCTGATCTTTACTACGTTCTCATCAATTCTGTTGACCCAGATTTCCCTGAAAACTGTCGATTATTTTTTTGAAAAATTAAAAATCCCGTTGCTTCCATTGTTGGACGCTAATTGATGCCACTATTAAATATTAAAAATGTTTTGGACGTTGAGAATGTTATAATCATCGCGTGACTAGTATAGTAATGTACAGTATTTTAAACTCCAGGTTTCGCAGATACATCGCATGTCAGACTCGTGTGTTTTTAATGATCATGCAGGGCAATGAAAAAGGCTACAGTACTGTATTTCAATCTGGACAATCTAGGAACGGAAGAAGTCCAATTTTTTCTGTCAATCACATAAATTCATCTTATTTCTTATGAATCAACAAAAAAGGCACGTTTCTTGAACTTGAATCTTTAAAGGCACTTGGAATATTGTATTAGTCTACGAGCCACATTGGCTTGACAATTTAATTCTGAAATGGTAAAGTGTCTCGTAAAATAACTCAGTAAATTCCTCCTCGATGCGCTCAGGCTTTTACTGCTGGATTTTTTGAAACTATTTCAGTATTCAGCAATTATCTGACCTTGATCCGCAGAAATAATGTTTGCATAGAACACAAAAAATTCTTGACACGTAAGTCTTCTGGGAAAGCAATGGATTCTTATCCACGCAACACTTATTCCGAGGAGACTTCGGCAGAAACAAGTCAATATGCCCCCCCTGGGGAAACGTGAAATGAGAAATTATCTTTCATAGAAACATTCTTCCTCGCTGATATTTTTTTTCTCCCGAATGTTCGTTCATTCTTCCATATTCTCGGTATGATGGGCTGCTTGCCTATACGATAAGATGGTGTTGGATTTTCAGAAAGCTTGTAGCAGCATTTTATTATTATTATTATTTATTCTTAGGTATTATGCCTGCTGTATTTGGCATAAATATTGATTGTAAAGAAATGGGCGAAAAATATGCGTCCTTCACGTCTTGATTTGTCGATGATGAGCTCTCATAGTTACTCTTGGTTTGATTTATTTTCTGTTCGCATGAATTTTTATTCTTGAACAGGATTTATCTCTCTGAATTGAATGCAAGTGAGTTTTTTTTTAAGGATTTTTGCATCGGTTTTCAAAAACATCAAGGAAAGTCTTAGCAGTAATTACACGAGGGACTGAGGAAGTATTGTTCGTGTGTATGGGTTATGGTCATAGCCTAGGATTCATCGCCAAACCCGAGGATTCATTTCCATCGGAAGGATCAGCGGGGATTGGTTACCCCGCCCGGGGGTTAATTGAGACGGCATCCCAATCCCGCCGCCCCCCTGTTTTCCCTTGCTTTTCTTTAGCTTCTCATTTAACCTGTAGAAAATGTGGGTTGTAATTTCGCATCTTCGTATACAGGGCGGACCAGAGAACATTTATCTTGATATTTTTTTTGGGATCTCATTTCGGACGACGAACGAAAAAATTGAGATTTAGTCGCGAAAGAATTTAGCTCATTTCCTGTAATACTGTATTGCAGTTCCGCGTGCGTTAGATGAAGGAAGTTTCAGTAAGAAATCAGTTTGACGGTAAGGGACAGTTTTCATTATGAATTTTTTTTCTGCGATTCGTGAAAATTGACTTTGCATTTTTTCATGATGGTACAAAAAAAGGTGGAAAGAAGAGAATGACTTTCGTTCGTTGAAAAAGCTGAGTCGAGTTTTTAAAGAGAATTAAAAGAATTAGGGATATTTTATCTTTCCATATTTTTGTCAAATTTTCGTAATTTTGGGTTTTTATTTTTACTTTTTGCAACGAATCAATATTTCTGACAAGCTTGTCACAATTATTGATTCGTTAAAAAATATGGAAGGATAAAATCTCCCCAATTCCTTTAATGCTCTTTAAAAACTCGACTGGGCTTCATTTTGGAAAATGTGTTTTACGCGAAGATTGTTGCGTCTATCAAACTCACTCGTGTTTGAAATCTGAACAAAATAAGTTTTTCAGGTGAGGCATTTTATTGAAGTGGGTCCCCGCGTAACGAAAATAACTCGTTCCTGAGTGATCTTCCTTGTGAGAAGCGCTTTTCGCCTTGAGATTACATTTTATATTATTTAATTATTTCCAGAAACTCGCCAAACGACATTAGCAAATGATAACATTTTTAAAATTTTCAGCATGAAATTGAGGATTTAAAATTTTGTTAAGAAATCGAAGTACAGTATATCTGACAAGTTTATCTGACAAGAAATCGAAGTACAGTATATCTGACAAGTTTATCTGACAAGAAATCGAAGTACAGTATATCTGACAAGTTTATCTGACAAGAAATCGAAGTACAGTATATCTGACAAGTTTCTGCTCTTGTCTTTTAAAGGCGAGAACATGAAAATCATACCCTTGTTTCCTCACTTCCTCAATTTGGAAAAACACACTCAATTTTAAAATAGAAATAGTGTTTTAAAGTCGGAAAATGTTGGTACAGTATGTGAAATGATTTCGTCGTGGGAGTCACTTCTTTCTGCAAAAAAAAAAATCTCGCGGAGCCAAAAAAATGTTTGGCGGGTCTTTCATACAATCCAAAAAATTGGTTCCTCGTTCTGTGTGGTAAACCCTGTATTGTATGTACTGTCCAGTATAGATGTGTATACACCTCAGTGCAACAGCACACGCGATGGATCCCTGCGAGCTGAAAGAGAGATGGGTTGCATGAGCGCGAGATGAACTCCGAGGGTCGGTCGCGGCCGGGGGATCAAGGAAATGAATATTACAAGGTATCGAGACGACTGCGCGCTGCACCGCGGGCAAACGAGGGGTAGTACAACAGTACAGTACTGTACTGTACTGTACACGTACTCGAGGAGTTTCCTGGGGGTTATTTGGCTGCTGTTCCAGAAAATGTGGAAGGGATCTGAAAGTATTCTTTCCTTTCGCCAACGACGAATGGTTCTTCTTTTTTTATTTTTGAATAAAGTTTCAGTTCAATTTTTTTTTCCCAGAGGAAAGTTTCTTCCTTTAACTGAAATATTTTCTACTGCGCAGTATCAGTGTAATGCATTTTTTTGAAAGAGAAGGACGATACTTTTTTTTTTTTGAGAAGCATGAAAAACTTGTTTTCTCACATTTCAATTTATATTCTTGAATGTTTTCAAAGGAAGATATCTAATGCAAATGGCAATATTGGGGGGGGGGGGTCACACTGTAGTATTCGCATTCTGGTGTGCCATTTTGAAAAAAAGCACGCACGGATTATGACAGCTCTGGAAACATATTTGAAGAGATTCTGTTCTTCATATTTATAATGTATTCAAGTGAATCAAAATCGTACTGACGTGTATGGCGCTAAAGCTATCTATTGCATACGAAAACAAAAATTTATTTTTCTTTATGAATAAAGTGTAGAAATCACGATATGACATTTCTCCAAATAATCTCTGAATGAATGAATGAACAGAACACTTTATTTGCCACTTTCCAGCGTTCACAAGGTTCAATCAAGATTTCCACAACCAAACCCCCTTCCCACCCAACTCCAAATCCACTCAATGACATTTAATCATTTCAGAGCAGGAAACAGAGCACAAATTTATAACAAAAATAAAAGATAATACAATACAACATGAAATACAACTAGACATCTGACATGTATGCATACACCCATTCATTCCCTGACATTGAAAAAAATATACTGTATATGAAAATTAATTTAAAGCACAAGGTCTTCAGCTTGTTTTTGTATGAGGTTTATCTCTGAATAATCTCTGATTAAGCTGGCAGACATTTGAGTGCTGCGTGAGAACAGCAATATTCTTGTAATGGATTCCTCATTTTCATAAATTATGCAATTGAATCCACATTCACTGTTCCATGAAATTTGCGATGCTAAGGTCGTATATTGATGGATCCAAATGTTGCTCCTCCTTCTTTTTCTCAAGATGGCTGGCCCGAAAAAAAAAAAAAAAAAGAACTGTCGCAACTACCCAACAAATTTATCGGATCAATGTATTATTCAAATGAAGGAAACGAAGCCATGTGCAGTATATCGTGTTTGAAGCGGAAATTTATCTTGCAATTACAGAAACGTCTTCTTGAAATAACAGCCCAAATACGCTGAAACTTGAGTGATGTCCATTGTACTGTACTGTACAGAGACGGGCTCCCGTTTTCTCCTCACGTTCCTTTTTCCACTCGTTTTTTTCCGCGACGCGTTTTTCTCTTCTTTCTTCTTCTCCGTCTTCGTTTTCGTGTTCTGGGAAACGGCATCATCTTGGACCTCCCTGGGGGGTCTGGTCTTCGCCCTGTTCCCTGGTGCGAATTCGTTTACAGAGTATAGGCGTGACTGGGGATCATTCTGTCTCGGGCGCGAATTAACCGGCGGATGCACCGGGTCGGAACTGCAGATACAAATGTCCGGAATTTTTCCCCAAGAATTTGTGTCGCTCGAATAAACCGGAACTGGTGATCATGGTTGAGCGGAAGATGCTGAATTTCGGGGCAAGAGGAGGGAGGGGAAAAAAATGAGAACCATGAAAACGGATCTCAGTTCTCCCGATCTTGACCTTGAGCCTCAAAAATAATTTTAAACTGTCATACAGTGAGACTCCGAGATGCAGACGTGATTGGTGCATCAAGAGTGTCCTGATGTTGGAATGTCCCTAAGTTGAGTCTCATTTCCCCTTAGACTTCAATGATAATTTATTCAATTGGTCCACTTTTTCAAAAATTAGAAAGAAGTCTTCAAAAAAATTAATAAAAATTGTTTTTCCTCAACTTCAACTCGTAAAAAACAACAGTGCAGAAAAAAACCACATAGAACCTGATCTTTCGGTATCAAAGGGAGATCAAAAAGCAAAGAAAACGAGTAACTCTTGCTAGAATATGCACAGATGATGGAAAAAAACTGAAAAAAAGAAGCACAAAATCAGCTTGCTTTTGATTATGAATCAGAGTGAATTTATCATTGAAACAATTTTCAATTTTTGTGAATATGTATAGCTTAATTTCTTCAAAAGATATCAAAATTAAAAATTAAATTTTTTTTTTTTTGGGAAATTTCAGAAAAGTGTCCCCAACGTGAGCCAATGTCTGGATGTTGGGCCTGCTTTGTTTTTCAAGTGTCCCTAAGTCGAATTGTCCATATGTTGGGGTGTCTGCATATTCGGGTCTCACTGTATTTTGCTGAGACCGAGTTTAAGAAAGGAATGTTTGACAAAATTTAGCGCTGGATCGATCAAGGTGATCAATAAACATATTAATTGGAACGCAAGACTATGGTTTATTGAAAATGTAAGTATTTCATATTTTCTGGTGATTTTCATTGGATAGAACTATTTCAGAATGATCGAAGAAAAAAATTCAACAGTAAGATCATTCGAGATTTTTTTTTTCTTCTGCGTCCCTCTTTATCAATAAAAATATGACCTCCCGAAGTAATTTTACAGAACTCAACAATTCCAAGAAAGATGAAAAAAAAGCATAAATGCTGCATTGACTGTGTGAGTCTTCTTAAAATTAATCAATGCAATCTCAATTAACGAGATCATTGCGCAATTCACCAAAAGATAACTTCGGAACTGCGGTTGGTTCTTGTAGCAATAAAATGATTCAAAATGTAACTATTTTACATTTTTTGGCTATTTTTAGTACACGCAAAATATTTCGCCCTGGTGGCGGAAAAATGCCATAGAGGGTGACAAGAGTTTCATATCTCACGGGCTTGATCTCTATTGTATCATGCTTTTCATTCATGAAGCAAATTTGACCTTGAGAGCGTGATCAATTCGTGGGATCTCACATTTCGCCGCGCCTGACTTTCCACGGGTATAGGGTTCGTTCTTACGTCAGAGACTTGGCAGGGCATTTTGATCTAACATGCCCCTGGAAAAATGACACCTCGCAAATCTGAGGAGAGACAAGAATATATGCCTTCATATCGGGAAAATTAAACTGGCTTTCTTTGTTTTTTAATAAAAATCGTAAAGATCACGTTTCGAATATTGATACGATTTACACCCTTTGTGCATCCTATTCATCAGTAAATTGACAACTGAAAGCGATGTCGCATGTCAATAATACATATATGGGGTCCATTTTCTTGTTGGTCTCTTGTTATTATATGGGATGATAGAAATTATTTTGTAGAGATCCATTTGTACTCATGGTGATGAGTAGCGCAGTACATGACATTGCTAAAATGTAATCTACTTTTCAGATATATTGAATTATGTTGTTGCATTCGCCATGGAATGTAATTTGGATCAAGATTCGTCATAAGATTTTATGTAAATATATACTCTTTGACATAATCGAAGTTTTAGTCGCATTGACTGAACGTCGTTCATAAAATATTTTTCAATGGTTGGACTGAAGTAATCGTTTTATTTTTAATTGCAATGCTTTCCAGACAGACAGAATATACGGAAGTAGTTTCTTCTTGCTTTGGACAATAATTCAATTTCAGTGAAACCCCCAGATACAGACATAATTGGTGCATCAAGAGTGTCCCTAAGTTGAGTCTTGTTTTCCCGTAGACTTAAATTAAATTATTATTTAATTGGTGTTTTATGGAAGAAATATTCTTCAGAATTTCATGAAAAATTTTGTTTGCCACTTGAATTTGATTCAGTGAATATCTTTTCAACCCAATGATAACATTTGGAGCATTGAATAGTATACCACTGTACAGTTCATTGAAATGTTGTCATCTGTAAAAATAACACCCAAGTCACAAAAAGAGAAGGAAGTCCCTCTGTGCTGCAGGTAATTTTTTTTAATTAGCTGAATGGATGGGAAAGTGATGGGAAAAGGACCAAAGAATTTTTCTTACATAGATCTGAGGGTTGGAAATATTTGTTTTTTGCAATTAAGCCTAATACAGGTTCATTTTTGTGAACTTTAAGGGCAATTTTATCATGCACTGTCCTCATGTTGAGTCAGTATCCTTAGCAGTCAGGCCTTTTTTTATGGTTTTTGTATTGAAAAATAAATGTCCCTATGTCGAATTGTCCCCATGTCGAGGTGTCCGCATGTGGGGGTCTCACTGTTATTCCCAAGGAATCGTCATCCAATTTGACATTGATTGAACATGGCTCATAAAATGTTTTCAAATGCTTGACTTAAAATTCTCGCCTTTAAACTTTTTTTTTCAATCCTCTCAAGAGAGACCGAAGGAGGAAGTCAGATGAACCTGTTTTTCATTTTCAAGTTCGCTCTTGCGTCGGATGACTAGCGTTCGAGCAATTCCCGGTCAAAAGGTTGAAGTGCGAGTGCGACCTTTTCCCTCGGGCATTCAGCGAAGACCCGACAGTTGTAAAAAGGTCTTCATGTTGCCGGTGATGTGAGTGTCGCTGTTGGCTGCAATTGCGTGTCACTTGTGACACAAAGCCAGATATATACTCCTTTTTCTCTTTATTTATTTTTTGCTTCTTCGACGGTGTTGGGTGTTTTTTATTCCCGGCGCGACTCCTGCTCTAGTTTCTTCTCCGAGCGTCAAGGCTGTGCTGATTGCTACGTTGTATGTTCGTCGAACGTGGAAGTTCCTCCTTGAATAAATTCGTGTTTTTTTTTTGTGTAGTTCTGGTCAGAAAGATGGAGAGAATGTTTGAGAAACTTGCTGAAGAACACCGAGATGAATTTTTTTTTTCGGTGATGAATAATTATTGAAGAAAGAGTTCGTCGAACCAAGAGCTGCTGCATGAGTTATTCGTGTCATTATTCGCAATTTTTTGGCATGTAGCTGATGGATGGTCCAAAATTGTTTCGCTATGTCATCATGTACTTTTTGCCTAGCAGAAACTTGGGATTTTTTCTTAGGCCACTAACTACAGTTGAACCTTGATAACTTGAACCTCCCTAAGTTGAATACCTCCCTAAGTCAAATTTTTTCAACTCCCCATCTGAATTCCCTTAGAAACAATGTATTAAAAACCTCCCTGAAATGAAGGCTTTTCCTCTCAAGCCTTGGCAAGTCACATTTTCTGAGATCTTTCGGCTATATTATCTTGACACATGGAAGAGAAAAGCAATAAAAATGTGATTTGATGTGTTTTGAAATGAAGTGAAAGACTAAATTGGGCAAATGAACCCTTACCTCCACGTTCAGCATCCTGTCAACTAATTTATAAGAAGCAATTTAATGCCCAGTATATCACCGTTTAAAATGTAGTGCAATTCCACTATGTTTCCCTACAAGAAAAATGCTTGGTTCCATAACTCAAACCTTTCTAACTCAAAATCTGCCTTTGTCAAAACCTCCCAGGGTTGATTTTTTTTACTGATCCCTTGAAATTTGAGTTAGAGAGGTTTGACTACATGGTTTTCAATAGGTATATCTCAAGGTGGTGTCATGCAATGTGTATTGCAGTAGTTGGATTAAGACTAGATAACCAGCTTGATTTGATGATTTAAAACGGTGTTCCCCAACCCTTGGTCCACGGACCAGTGCCAGTCCGCCAACGTTTTTTGCAGGTACACAGGAAATTTTCTGCAGTATAATGAATTTTTTCAAAAGTAGTGATGCAGTCTGTTATTTATTTCTGAAATTTTGGAAAGACGGTGGCAGTTGAAATTATCTGATGAAAAAAGGAAAGTTGGCTTTTCTCTTAATAACACTTTGACAAATTTGCACTTGCTGAAATGAATCAGTATTTTTTATTTTTCCAGTCCACAAAAAAATTTCTGGAAATTTTCTGGTCTGCGGGCCCAAAAAGGTTGGGGAACACTGATTTAGAATACTGTACAGTTGGTGCTGGGTTTGGCCCTGAAAGGATCACGTTTTTTTTTTTTTTTTTTTTTTTTTTTTTTTTTTTTGGT
>CAJPEX010004134.1:0-23762 GCA_905338405.1 Notodromas monacha
CTGCATGTTTTTTGGAACCATGTTTCAGTGTATTATCAAACAAAACTACGAAAAATAGTATTTTCCCCGAATAAGCTTGAATTATAACGTCAACTGTTCTACTTTAAAGAAACTAATTCAATTGAGTAAATTGATGGTACTGTACTTCAAACCTTGAACCCTGTCAAATTAAAGCAATACAGCAAACCCCCTGGAGGAAGGGATATGCAGACTATTGTACTTGTACTGAAGTGGTGCAACCTGTTGAACCAAGTAGAACCTGTTTTTATTCTCTAGAACTTAATTGCACCTTGTTATAGAACTAGATACTGTCATATGATGTGCAGAAGAAAATCCATCATTAAAAACGTCTAGTGAAACATTTTAAAATTCAAAGTACTGTTTATTCCCGAAATGACAGAGCGAATGTCCAATACTCAGGGTTATTTTTTTTGCTGAAGATTTTCGCGGAAATATATGCTTATCTCCTGAAGGTTTCCAGCGGAATTTCTTTTTTTTTTTTTTTGCTGTTCTGCAATTTTGTTTCTGATCAGTGGGAAGATTTTTGACCATCTTTAAAATTACGAACAAATTTTTCAAAGAATTCCAGAGTATGTTTTCAGCGGTCGAAGAAGGAGGCGGAATAATTAAAAAAAAAGCATTACAACGGACCGTTTTGAATTTGACAGCAACTCTAGACTGACGGCAGTAAAACAGGGATGAGATTTATTAGTTTTTTCCCTCTCTCTATTTCTCTCTGGGTTTTAGAGATGATGTTTTTTGTGGAAATTCGGTCACTTCGTTCTCACGGTGAAGAGCCTGAAAATATATATTTATATATATTTTTTTATCTAGTGAATTTACGATTCTAACGGAAGATAACTTTTGCTTTTCCAATTTTCGAAGAAGCTTTGAAGAGCGGAAGATGCGCAGTGTTGTTTTCGTGGATATTTTCATAAAGTGCAATTCCCCGGAATCGAACACACAATCTCTTGAAATTATTTTGAAGATAGTACCAATTTGCCTTTCTCATTTTCCTTGGCAAAGAATAGTGATTTTTTTCGAAAAGTGGGATGGAAAGTTTCTCTTCATCAAGGAACAGTCTTGCGAGAACATTTTAAAAAGAATTCACCAGCATGTAAAAATCTGAGAAGTGCTTGGTTCTCGTCAAGTTCCTTCAAACAAATCTATGAAATTTATCAAATTTTGCATGCAGATGTGAGAAAAAAACCGCGAAAATTTCAATTTGATCAGAATTACTGCACGTATTCAAATTCTTCCAAAAGTAGCACACATTTCTGATGACTTCGATTCACCGAATTTCTTTCTCAAGTTGCGCATCATTTTTCAAGCCTTGAGTTCATCGAATGTTTTTAAAAATTATTTTTATATTCCCAAAAGAGAGATACGGCTTAATTGACTTTGAATTTTCCATGCATCTATGAAAAACAATGAATCAAAATTTTGAAATTGATCTGAATCACCAAACATATTCAAATTCTGTCAGAAATAGGACACATTTCTGATGACTTCAATTCAAGTAAATTCTTTTTTTTTTAAAGCTGCGGATCATTTTTAAGGTCTGCGGTTTTCAAATGCTTAAAAGGTTATCTTTATATTCTCAACAGAGATACACAGTTTAAAAGTAGACTTCAAATTTTGAATACAGGTATGAGAAAAACCACGTGGCAGAATTACTACACGTATTTAAATTCTGCGCAAAATTTGACACATTTCTATAATACCCGAGTTTTCTTCAAATTATTTGTTAATCTCTAAGCTTTTCGAGTGCACTTGGGAAATTATTTTTTTATTATTCCCAACCGAGAGTCGCAGCTTAATTGACTTCAAATTTTGAATACAGCAGATATGAGAAAAAACACGTGGCAGAATTACTACACTTCTGTGCAAAATATGACACATTTCTATAATGAATTCGATTCACCCGAGTTTTCTTCAAAAAATTTTTAATGTCTACGCTTTTCGAGTGTTTTTAGGAAATTAATTTTTTTCATTCCCAACAGAGAGACACAGCTTAATTGTCTTCAAATTTTGAATACAGATATGAGAAAAAGTACGTGGCAGAATTACTACACTTCTGTGCAAAATATGACACATTTCTGTAATGACTTCGATTCACCCGATTTTTCTTCAAATTATTTTTTAATGTCCACGCTTTTTGAATTTTATTAGGAACTTATTATTTTTTTAATTATTCCCAACAGAGAGGCACAGTTTGATGACAGAGGCCCCAACAACGACAATAAACCCATCAGGGGCCAGTGTTTTCGTCCCGGGCAGCAGCAAGAAGTCGGGTTGCCTGTACGAAGGAGAGTTCTACGCCGACGGGTCTTCGATCCCCAGCGCTGACCCCTGTGAACATTGCTATTGCATCATGGGTCAAGTGACCTGTGCCATGCAGGACTGCCCCATGCCCCTGGACAGCGTTGCCAATTGCACTGCCGTGCCCAGGACCGAGGGAGACTGTTGTCCCAAGAAATACGAATGCGGTTAGTTGGCATTTCTTTTTATTACACCCCCCCATCCCCACTGTCTTTTAAATGTTTTTAGGCTGTAAATATGCTCTGTGTACTTGTCCCAAGCGCTCTGTGCTTATTAGTGACTCACAATATTTCAGAAATGGCGTAGTTATCTCATTGCAATGTTTACATATTATCAAGGATCTGGTCTGAAAATAATATATATATATACTTGGAGGGCTGATTTTTAAATTTTGAGTTTTGTCAATATCATAATTTTCAGGTTTTTGGATTAAAAAAAATCGCAGAATACGCTAATGATTGCATATATTTTCTTGAGAGATTTATCATAAAAGTCTTTTATTTCAAGAAATACATTTTTTTTTGGAAAAAATATTGCATTTCTTGCATATTAATTGAAATTTTAAATTGAACAAATTATTTTAAAAAGCAAAGTGGGAAAGTTGTTTGTATTTACAAGTGGACCCAGCCTCACCACAACAATCTTGTCTACAAAAAAATTTTCTGCACAGTTTTAACAATTTTTATTTGGTCCTAAAGAGTTCTCTTAATTTGCATGTTATAGTGGTTCTCTATAACAAAAATTCTCTCCACAATGATTTTTTGCTGGTCCTTTGTGTTTTCTTGCAGAGAGAGAGAGAGTCCAACTGTATCATCTGAATGATAGATGATTAGTAACAGAAGTTCAATGTAACCACTTGCTTTCAAGATTATAATGAAGTGGGTCCTTTTCTTTCATTTCTATAGCTTCTCTGGCTCAGCCTGAAGACATGGCTCCAACCCCAACCCCAGAGGTGCACCTGGATGATGAAATAAATGAAGAACACTCTGGTGTTGAGACCACCACTGATGAAGACCAGGCAGTCACTGAAGAAACCTCTGCAGGACATGAAACTGAAGAAACCACTGTAGGACAAGAAACTGAAGAAGACCAGCCAGTTATTGCAGGACATGATGAAACTGAAGAAGACCACTCAGTCACTGCAGGGCATGAAATTGAGGAAGCCCACCCTGTCACTGAAGGACATACTACAAAATATGAAACTCAAGAGGAAAAGCATGTTGAGCTTGCTTCCAACGAGGAGTCAAAGGATTCAAGCACACTTTCTCACAAGCAACCAGATGATTTTGTGTATTTTGATGATTCTGAGGAGGAAGAGCTCACTTCAACAACTCAGCAGACCCTTGGTGAAGAACACTCAGCCTCAACAGAGAAAGTTGGACCTGTTCATGATGAAGAGGAAATTGGAGTAACTGATGCTGGACACACAACCCAAGAACCTGAGGTTCTTTCTGAAGAGAAAGAATCTACAGAAGTGGTTGAGCCTGAAACAACTACATTGAAACATGCTGAGGAAGAAGCCTCCTACCTTCATGATGACCAGGATGATGCCCTACACACTCAAGAGGCTTCAACTTCATCTCCTGATCCTGAGCAAGAACCAACAGAAGGGAAAATTGTGCATGATCAGTCTGCTGAAGAAGAAACTACTCAAGTGCCAACCACTGAAAAGCAATATATTCTGCCTGATCAAGACCTGAATGATCTGAGAGTTGGTGCAAAGAAACCTGCCAAGCCTGTTCAGCCTGAATTTCAAGATGTCTCTGCTCTTGAGGCATTGCTTGGAGATGATCTCAACTTTGGTCAAACCACCACTGAGGGGGATCATGAATCTGCTAGTGATACCACAACTCAAGCTGGGTATGTACTTCATGATAATCCAAGGATTTTCTGATTTTTGCACGCAGTTCAAAAAATATGCCGCAAGTTTCTCACAAAACCCATTATTAATATTTCGCCACATGCTCGCACAGCTTTAAGCACATTTCTCAACTATTATGAAACTATTGAAGAATACCAAAGATACCAATATTTCTCTTTTCCTTGAAGTTGGAATAATATTTTCTTATCCTTCACACAAATAGAATATTATTGCTAATTTATAGGCAAAAGTGGAGAAGTTTGATGCCATTTTCCTGGCCCATGCAATAAATTAGGTATAACAAAATCCACTGTAATTTTAAACATGTATGGATAACAATGGGTAACAAATTTCAGGATTTCATTATTTCACCACCAATGCCAGTTTCAAAATTTGTTGGGTGGACAGTTTTGAAACATTAATGTGAAAAACTGGAAATTATCCAGCCAATAATTTTGAATTATTTCTCACATGAATGCCACTGCAGTATTTGCTTGAAGTAATGCATGAAAAGGTGAAAATTTCAGACTGCAAACAGAAATGAAGAATTTTTAATATAGATTTGATGTACTAACATTGATTTCATTTCTTAATAATTTCAGCTCACATGAGGAGGCAGAACTAGATACCACAACATTGGAAGCATCCAAACCAGCAGCACCTCTTCAGGATGAACATGCTCATGAGGAAGTAGCACATGATGATGAGGAAGATCTAGAACCTCAGCAAGTCTCTACTGAAAAAGTGCTTGAAAGCACAACTGTGCATCAAGAAACCCTTGAGGAACATGATGTTGAAAAATCAGAAGCTCCAGAAACAGTGACCTCTGTGATTCCTGATTCAACCACTTTAGGTGCTGAAGAACATGAAACCACCAATGAATATGTTGAGGAAGTTACTGTTTCACCCCAAATTCATCAAGATGATGCAGAAAGTGAGACTGATGAAGAACCTGATTTTCCTAAAGCAAAGCCTACTTCACAATCTCAGATCCTTACCTACTCCTCTGCTGAAGTTGACACAGAAGAACCTGAGAGCACACAAGCCACAGAGAAATACCAGTTCCCTGAAATAGTGTCAGACAAAGCTGTCTTTCAAGATGAGCCTGTGGAAGATGAGGAAGCCAAGCATGAGCATCAAGTGACATCTGCACCTGAAAGTGAACAGCCAACTGAAGAGATCCAAAAGCTACCTGCTCTCTCTGAGTCACCATCACCAACAACTCAGAGAATCATTTATCTTGAGCATGAGTTCCAGATGCCTGAGTCATTGTCTCAAGTCTTGCATGACCATGTTGAAGAGGACCATGGTGACATTCCACAAAATGATGTCCAAGACCCAGCTACCACAACTTCACAGTACCACCAAGAGACTCAAAAAGCTGAGGAAGTTGCCATTAGCATCAGTGATGAAAGTGAAATCAGCTCTGAACCTGTCCAAACAACAATGAAAGAAGATCTTGAAATTCTGGAACAAACTCAGTCAACTGAAGATACCATTTCCAGTTCTTTGATTGAACATCATGATGAACCAGCAGACAAGGAAGACATTCCTGAAGAACTGACTCATGACACACCTACTGCTACTGGCCCAGGTTCTACAGAAACCCCTTCTACTGTTACTGGCCCTGGATTTTCTCCTGTAGATGAGGAAAAACCCCATCAAGAACCACTTGCATCCCAGACAAATGCGTCCCCTGTTGAATCTGTGGAAGAAGTAACAACTGAAGAAATTGCCAGTGATGACCAAGGTGGTTTTATCCTCAACTCTGGAATCAGCAGTGAAATCAAGGATGATGCTCCAGCAGATATTGACCAAGAAATGCTCACTGCTTCTGATGCACCTGAAACCACCACCATCAAGCTAATGAGTGATGATGACGTTCAAGATGAACCTGAAGTCACCACCATCAAGGAAATAATTGATCAGGAAGCTCTGGGAGGACTTGAAGGCAAGCCAACAAGCTCAGAAGTTTCAGAGCAGACTACTGTAGCATCTGAAGAAACAGAAACAAAACAACCGTATGTTACAGTAAGTCAAGAGCAAGCTGAAATTTTGCATGATGATGATGAGAATGAGATCCATGAAGAGCCAGAAGTATCTACACATCAACCTTCTTCTCTCACTGATGAACAAATTGGAGCAGAGGCAACAGAATCTTCAGAAAAGCCTGCAGAATCAACTGAATATGTCCCTCATCAAGATTTCACAGAAGAGGAATCTGAAGTTCCTGAAACTCAGGAAACCAAACAAGTGCCTCAGTCCACTACTGAAAAGAAAGTTTTGTCAACAGATCATCTTGAAAAGCAAGAAAAACATGAAGCTTCCACTCAGCAAAACATTCAGGACTCTTCTGCTACTGAAGCTGCTACTGAAGAGGCACTGACTGAACATCCAGATAAATCTGAAATTGTCCATCAAGATGAGGAAGCTGAAAATACAGCAAGTCATGAAGTTGTCACCTCAGCATCCACTTTGCCAGAAGCAGAAGATGTTACTGAGTTCCCTCATCAGCAGTCCCAAGAACCAGCTCAAGTCCCTCAACTTGCTCCTGAAGAAATTCAGCAGGATGAAGCGGAAGTTGAAGAGCATACAGAAGTTTCTCTAGCAAGTACCCATCATGAATTTGATTCTGAAAAAGACTCAGCCACAGAAACATTGGAAGAGGTGACCACTGCTGCTTCAGTTCACGAAGAAGATGTCCCAAGCACTGAGTCAGACATTGCTACTTTCCCTCCATCAAGTGATCAGGATATTCATCATGATGAACATTTCTCTGATGACACAGACACTGGTGATCTCCCCTTAGTTTTCCATGATGATGAAGACTCAGGGTTGTTGCATGATGATGAAGACTCAGGCTTCTTGCATGATGAAGAATCCCATGATACCACACTTGCTCAGGAAATCACTGAAAAATCCAAGTTTTCTCATACTACTGAAACAGTTGTCCTGCCAGTTGAAGTGTCCCATGATGGAGAATCAGCTGTATCACATCATGATGATGATGAGCATGATGACTCAACAGTTGCCCTGGAAACCACAGAAAAATATGAGACAACAACTGGGCATCAGGGAGAATTGCATGAGACCATTTCTCTGGTACATGTAGACAAGGAAACTGGATCTGAAGATCAAGAGCCATCAACAACTACTGTACCATCACATGATGATCAAGAAGACAAACAGACTCTCCAAGATGATCAGCCTGAAGATGAATCCTTGAATGCTGTAATGGATCAGATTGAGGCTCTGCTTGGACCTGCTGAAGGTGAGACTAACAGTTTCTTTATTTTCAAAGTATCTTTCTAATACATCACTCTTTTTGACAGTTCCAGTTGATGTTCATGAGAATGAAGTGGATACCCATGAAGAGCCATTTGTCCAAAGTGTGCATAAACCAGTTCACAGTGAGGCTTTGCCTGAGCTTCCTGAAGAACTTGAAGAGGCTTCTGAAGCTCCACAAGAGACAACTGACGAGTCTGCAGGTGGAATGAACCTTCAGACCACCACTCAGACTGTGATTGCATCACCTGAAATCCAGCAAGATCATCACAAAGATCTCCATGAAGTTTTGCAATCCCAAGAACCTGCTCATTTTACTGGAACCCCTGAAGAACTAAAGGAATCTGAGCAGGAAACAACTGTGTCTTCTTTGCCTCAAGACTCTGCAGATGGATCCAATGATGAAGCTGCAACAGAAACTTCAAAATATGTCACTGATGCACCTTTGATTGAAGAAAAAGCAGGAGCTGGAATATCCAAAGAACCACCTACTGAGTTGTACAAAGAGTCCACTGATGCTCCTTTGCTTGAGGCAAGTACATCTGTGGCCCATGCTGAAGAAGCAGCTACTGAAATTCAAGAAGAAACAGTTACTGGAGTTCTGGAAGAAACAGCTACTAAATTTCAAGAAGAAACAGCTACTAAATTTCAAGAAGAAACAGCTACTCAAGTGCCACAAGAAACCACTGAAGTGCCAGAAGGAACCCCTGAGGTTCCAGAAGAACTTGATGAGTCACATATCTTGCAAGAGCATGTCAAGGAACCAGCTGTCCCTTCCATTGAACATGATCAGCCAGAGGAAGATACTCATGTGCCTACAGAACCTCCTGTTCAAGTAACTGAGACACCAGAAGAGCCCAGCACAAGTGAAACAGAGGCCTCAGTCGAAGTTGAGGAATCTCCAAAATCAACTGAAGCTCCTGAAGCAGTTTTGCCAGTGGAGGAAGTGACCATTGCAGCAGAAACAAAAGTGCCCTTCAAAGAAGATGAAGAAGTTGAAGAAAAAGTTTCATTTGCACCTGTGACAGAGCCTCAATCTTCTGAAACTAAACAACCAGAGGAAACTCAAGATGAAACTGTTGACCAGAAGGAATATGAACACTCATTTGTGCCTGGCCATGTTTCTGATTTTGATGCCCAACATGATGATGTATCTCATGATGAAACTGAACAAGATTTACCAGCAACACATCATGAAGAAACAACCACTGAAGCAGAGAAGCACGAAGAAAATTTGACAGAGCCTGCAACCATTGAAGTTCTGCCTCAATCAACAGTGATTCCAATCCCTGCTGAATCCCAAGAAATCCTTGAGGATGACATCATTGATGAAGTGCAAACTACCATTCAGGCAGGTGAACATCAAATTCATGAAGAGGAAAGCAAAGTCACAACTGAGCAACACACACTTTTGGATGTCACTTCAGAAGAATCTGCTGCTCATCCTGAAGATACTGCTGAGCATCCACATGCCCCTGCTGAAGAAATCCCAGTAACAACAGCTGCTAATGTGCAGGAAGTACAAGAAGAGGAATTGTTGCCTGAGACTGGCAATCAGATTTTGGGTGAAGATTCTCCAACAACAGTTGAACAAGTGATTCAGCCTGAGGATGAAGTGAAAGCGCCTTTTATTGAGCCAAGCAAAGCACCAGCAGTGACTGTTGGCTGGTTATCAGCATTGACTGAAGCCATAAGTTCATACATTCCAAATCAGGGCTCTGAAAGTACCACAGAATATTCCTCTTCAACACAGAAAATTACAACTGAGTTGGCTCCCTCAACTCAATCAAGCAACATTGTTCAAGATGAGGTTATATCTGGGCAAGACTTCTATCAGCAGCATGAGACTAATGGACTTACAGCTAATGACATGTTCAGGCCTCATGATACATTCACAGCAGGCCATGACCTGCAGCACCCTCTGGACATAGCTCTTGCACAGGAGTTTGGCTCCAGTGTTTGCATCTACAAGGACAGAATCTACATGTCAGCAGAGCAGATTCCAAGAAATGACTCCTGTGACTTCTGCTTTTGCTTCAGAGGAGATGTGATTTGCTTGCAGCAAACCTGCCCACCTCCAGTTGTGGATTGTGTTGAGGAAGAAATTGAAGGCTTCTGTTGTCCCAGATATGAGTGCAGTGTGCCTGCAAAGCAGCCCATCAGTAATTATTCTAAACCTGTAGTACCAACTTACTTCAGTAGTACCACTACCACCACCACTGCTCCTTCAGCTGAGGGTTGTGACATCAATGGAGTCTTCTATGCTGTTGGAAACATAATTGGACCAGCTTCAGGACCTTGCATGGAGTGCAGGTATTATATCAGCTAGTCTAGTGTCATAATTTCCCATTAATTAGATAGCAATATTTTCTTTCAATGGAGTTACATGCAGTATTTGATTGTTCCAAATGATGGATATTGCTCAAATGAACATTGATTACATTTTTTCCACAAATCCAAATGTAGTTGTGCTTCTATCTACAGTATTATAAGTTTTTATTTGCAATTTGCTGTATGAACATAAACTTATTTTTACTACTGGAAATTTTTCAAAGCTTTATACAGTACTTGCATTTGATGCATTATTCTAAGAATGAACACATTTCAAAATATGTGCTTACTTTCCATGAATATATCTGAAAAAATACAGTATACATGAAAATATACGTTTCAAAAGCAGCATGGCTTTCAATTGACAAGTTGTAATCTGTGTGAAAAAAAATTAAAAGGATATACTAACCAGCAGGACAATGTAATATGAAATCCTGTTGAGACCTGAATGCCAGGAGAAATGTAAAAAAAAAGAAGAGTGGTCCATCTGTGCCAATTTCAAGGCTTGAACTAAACATATTTTTGCTGAAAATGTCTCCCACCCAGATGTGGAGATGCAGGCATGATGGACTGCATGCCAAAGGCCTGCCAGCCTCAGCCCATGATCCGCAAGCTGGTCTCAGCGCCCTCTTACCCAAGCAGCAGGAGATGAAAACCTTGGATGAGTGCTTCCTTAACTGAGTTCAGGAACCTTTTTATTCTGTGAGTGACGCTGTGAAGTCGTATATGGCAGGGGGTTGAGGGGGATGGGAATAAAGTTGGACCTGGACGAGACCATGTTTCTCTCTGTATCTTTAAGGAGTAGCTGCGAAGAGGTGATTTGTACAGGGTGTGATAAGGTCATCTCTGTCCTGAAAGCCGTGCCACAAGATTGACACGATATGATGTCTGATGATGATGATGAAGAGAGCAACGCGAGTGTTGCCAAGCGGGATTGTGTTGGATTTTATTTTTGTTTTTTTGGTTTTTGTAAATTCCAAGCTTATTGAGTGCCAAATTGATCTTCCATGCTCTGTAGCTCTCGGATCTCCGCGGTAATCATAAATCTATATATTTTTTCCTAGTTGTGGTTTTTTTTTAAGATGCCCGGTGGAAAGTACTTTCTGAAGTCTGATTTGAGGAACAACGCTTTTGGGCATTCTCAAAGGAAACTCTCCCCCCATGATGGCAAAAAAAAGTCTTCTTTTCAATCATGCTTTTTATGTACAGAGCCAGTGGATGCTCAAAATGGTGCCTTGCCAGTTGGAAAGCGATATGTATTGTACGGCAAGGAGGCGAATCGATTGTGTCGAGTGTTTTTGTGATTGTGATTGTTGTTGCAACTTTTTTGTTTGACTTTTGCCGCCTACAAATGATTTGTCAGCATGCGTGTGTTATTTTTTTGTGGTGTATTTCTGAATTTTTGCGGCTTTGCGGTCTTTGATGGCAAGACATTAAACAAAAATTGAAGTTTATTGACCCGACTCATTTGCACACCCATTTTTGAATTTCGTGGATGAAAATCGCTGTATAACGAATACAGGGGGCTCTGTCTACAGAAATAAACGTAAGGATCAAGGAAAAATTAGCAAGAGAGAATTTCTGTATAGTCTGGCATCACAAAGTCAATGATTGGTTTCCAAGTGAAACTAAAAAAAAGAGTAGCAAAGTCTGTCAAATGGATTCTGGAAGACAAAAAGCGCTCATAATTACTGATTTTACAGTATTACACAGTATATAGAAAAGTACCTAAAATTGAAGCACAAAATTAACCTTCTGCAGAAGACAAATCATGATGAATTAGGAAAAAATATTTTGACTTGATGTTCATATTAGCTCAATTTTTTAAGAGAAATGAAAAATGGTATACTGTGATTGCTTCCTATGTTATAAAAAGGAAGAATAATATAATTGAATCTCTTTACAACAAACCCATTGGGCATAAGCTTCATCCTTAAAAAAATTGTTGTAAGTAACTCATAAAATGCTGTGGCAACCAGGCAAGGACCTCAAAAATGACATTGTTTTAATTGCTGGTTATTTGTAACAAATATATTTTTGGTAATGACATTCCACTGTATATTGCTAGGAGAATTTGGCTTTGTAACCGGCATTTCTTGAGAAATTGATCAGTCTGTTATTTCTATCTGAAATTTTTTGAAAGACTTTGGCAGTTGAAATCATCTGATGAAAAATAAGTTTATTTTTCTCCTAAAATAAATACCTTGAACAAATTTTCACCTCCTGAAATAAATTATTTTAATCCTTCACCTCAAGAAACCTTCCCTTCTCTCATACAGAGCCACCAGCCTGCACGTGTGCCAGGTATTCTGTGTCACCCAACCAGTCTGTAGCACTGAGATAAGGGGAAAAACCAACAATATCAAGTCAACTGAGGCACCCATTTCTTTTCCCTGACTTGGCAAAGTCATCACATCAGTTAAAGTTTGGAAGAAAAAGATGCAAGGTCTGTTGGTTGTTCACAGTGGCAGATGTGCTGGAGGCAGAGGCCTAATGTAGATTGTGGAGGAGTCCTGGCAGTTCAAGCCAGAGAAGCCAATATTGGACAACAACAAAAATGAATGGAATATTTCTAGAAGTGCCATCTGTGCTCTGTGTTTCTCCTGGCTTGCAACAGGCTGACCTTTGATCAGGCCACATTACAGAATGAGTTGAAGGAAGAAGGTAAATGTAATGTCTAAAGAAGAAGAAAAGAAGATCACATTAGAAAACCAAAGTGGGATCCATATGCTCACCTGCTGTTCCATATTCACAGGCTGATTCATTTCTTCTTCTTTTGCCTTTCATTTAGTTTTGCTTCTCATATTTTTCACTGGAAAAGGGTTTCTCCCTGTAAAAGATAGAGAAGAGTCTCATTGTAATAAACTCATCAGTATAGCATTCTTCAGTGCAGTTGACAGAAAATGAATTGCAAATGAAACATTAAACATTCTGGGCACTTCATTCTGAATGTGAAGAACAACAATCCCATATGATGAAATATGACACATTCAAGAGGTTATGTCTTTGTCAACAGCAGCTTCAAAAAAGAACTGTCTCCAAACTCATGGGCATTGTTAACCTGACCAGATTTGACTCCAATCAAGTAAGATGTTCAATGCCAGTACTTGCAAACCACTGCAGGGTACACAACTGCACTGTACTCTTGCATTTCTTGCAGCTGTCTTCAGATAGATTGGAAATCATTCAACATATTGGGAGTTTGTCCGCTGGGTGTCTGGTATGACCACATTTCCACCAGGTTGAGGTGCATCAGATACTACAAATGCTGTTTTGGACTTCTTGTATGCATGGATTATGTTGATCCGGTGGAATCTGTCTGGTGTAAGCTTGAATGTTCAATCACTGATGATGTGATTGGTGATGGAATTGCTTCTGGTGATTGCTTCTTTCCATGATGCTTGATTGACCGAGCAACTTTGTGATATGTTGGGATGAGAACTGCCAAATCCATTGCTGAAACTTCAGGGGTTTCAAACCTCTTGAAAATACTTTTCATCACAGAAAAGTAAATAGCTTGTGGCTTTTCCCCAGTTTCTTGAGCTTCATGAAACATCTCTCGAGTAATTTGGGTGACTTGAATTGACCTTGAATTTGTTGGTGTGCATTGAAGATGATGCTTGTCTTCAGGGTTTGTTCTGCCAATAACACGGTTTGCACGGACAGTCACATAACGCTTTCGGCCATCAAGACTGAAGCATTTCTGGCAGTAAAACATTTGTGACCCATTGGCTTTAGTTGAATGCTTGATGAACTTGTAAGTATGGCCCACAAAGCGTGTACTTTTGTAGTGTAGTTCATTTTGGTTCAAATATTGCGTAAAGCCAAAAATGGCTGGACCATAGTCTGTCATCCTTTTGACCAAAAATCTGTCTCAGGTCACTGACTCAAGCAACCTTGTGAGTGTAAGAAATGAGATTCCAGATTAGCTTTCAAAAACAAGATTAAGATGAGACACATGTATGCATGTTACTAAAACACAACATAAATACTAAATTTGGAGTGGGAGCACCGGACCCAAGCAGCTAGACCAATGGCTCAAAAAATCCCCCACAAGAATGCTAAGTACATGGTATAAAAACCCTGCCTGCATAAAATGCAGCCATGTGTAAAATTATTTTGCACAGCCAGTAATCTTGCCAGGAAAAAATTTCCAGTAGATTATGACATTTATGACAATGTGAAAGTGTGTTGGGGTATCTTCCAAACCATTTTCAAAGTTAAGGATCACCTCTCCCAAAAGCCTGAAAAAAGTTGCCCTTCATAATTTGCACCTTGAATATCTGCATTTTCCTGAATGCAAACTGTGTAATTTTCTACTGATTTGTGCAGTTCAAGTCCTAAATGGATTATGAAATGCAAATGATAAAACTATGACTGACAGTAGTTTATTTTTAGTTGCTCGATACACTGACTAATTTCTGTGAGTACCCAGTACACAATCCACAAAGCAATCACCTGGAACATGCTCACAATTGCATGGATTACACTTAAATGCAGGTAACATATTGAAGAGTTTAGGGATTTTAGTAACCATTGTAATCTTCCAGACATCTTTGGCATTCATTTCATGTTTATTCATGGTTTCATCAAATGACATATGTCTTAAATTACTTGGTCTTCTAGCAACTGTGTAATACTTTGGATTCACAGAAAGGGACAGAAGGGATGTGTTTTCTGAAAATTTACAGCAGCTGATATAATTCCTTGGACCTGAAAATCTTGCATGGTATGTAAATCCAAAAAATGAATTTATACAACAGAAAAAATACTTGCATGATGTGAGATCATTGATTTTCAAAGAATGTGAAGCTTCACTTTTAATTTTCTAAAAGTTTGTCTTGCTAAATTTCGCATGGTGTGATTTTTTTTCACTCCCATATCAAAGGAAGAGGCAAGGTTTTAAAGAAGGGAAATATATGGCTCCATGATAAATTAAATTTTTCATAGTAGAAACACTTTTTAAAGCACTTCTAACAGTAGCAGGCACACATGTTTCTAAAATGTTCAGCATTCCTGGACACAAAAGATACTCCTAGTCCTGGCTGAAAAAACACTTTCTCAAGAATGCAGAAATTATCCCAGCAGCAAAAATGAATGAATGTATGAAGACTGATTCTGTTATAAGTGTCAACCTCTCTTTTAAAGTTTAAAAGAGGAAGGTTTCACCTTCAAATGTTCATGATGCTGTAATAGTGACATAAATGTTGTGGAATCACCCACAAATCTGCCAGGAATAGGTTGCAGCAAAATCAAATCATGCAAAAATTCTGCAGAGAGAAGTCAAGAAGAGCATAAAAAAAATTTGGATGAAAGGAATCCTCAGTGATGGATGCATTGGATGTGGTGATGCAATTGAGAGACATTTTTTGTTGCAAGGAATGAATTAATTTAGGGTGCATTTTAGAATTAAAATGAGGCACCAGACAGTGTCCTGTTCAGATGAACATCTCTTTTTTGTGTTTCACCAGGCACCAATGAGTCAAAGCCTTTCTCAATGGCCCTGGACATTGATAGATTCCATTTTCATAGTGACCCTTTTTTTTTGGCTGGGATGCAGGGGGAGGAAGGTGTATTGCCTAGCAACAATCAGCCCCAATTCCTGCATCCCAGGCACACACAAAAAGAGTCACCATAAAAAAGTGAATCAATCAATGTCACTGGCCCTGGGGAAAGGCTTTGACTCCTAGGCGCCCCTTGAAACACAAAAAAATTGAATTTCCTCTGAACAGGACACTGTCTGGCAAAAAAATTTCATTTGAAAGTCATGCAAACATTTTAAAGCATTGAGTGAGGTAAAACTTACCCATTGAAAAATGCCCCAATAAAACATTTCTCTTGATTTTTTTCACTTATCACTGTTATGTGTCATGCTTTAATGACATCCTTTAATCCATTCTTGGGGATTCCTTTCTTTTGCAATTTGATATGTTCTGCTAGTTTTCTCACTAGAATTTGAAGGTGTATTTTCTCAGTTTTTTCTTGCAAACATTTTTCATAGCATGATTTAAAAAAAACCAAATATCAAAGAAAGAGGCAAGTAGTTAAAGCAGGCACATTGTAGGGCTCCATGAGAAAGTACTGCAGGAAACAAAATCTTGCAGCTTGAAAGTCCAAATGCCAAAAATCTGGCCAGGTAAAAAACTGAGAGCCTGGATTTATGCATCAAAGAATTTTTTGGTAACTGAAGTGAACATAGGTGTGTAGACAAATTCAGAATTATTTAAGAATCACATTTAAGAATTATTTAAGAATTTGGGTGCAGGATATTCCATGGAAGAAACGATCCAGTGATGCAAAAATCCCATAATTAGGCTAATCATGGGGTAGGGTTGAAAATCTGGCAGGAGCAAACAATCCCAAAACCTGAATCTATGCTGATATATGTCAGATGAATCCCATTCAATAATTACAGTGCATTTGGTAAAAGTGATTTCACAATTATAATTTATTGAGAAATATTTAATGGAAGTTTGACAGTGAAGTTTTGTTTGGTCAAATTTAAGATCATAATATTCAATGTGCATCCCTGAAGTTTTCCACTTCAGAGACAAGGTTGAACTGTCAGAATCATTATAAAAGTATACAGTTTATATTCAAAACAAATGAAGGTTACATCTTCCTCAGACTTCCTTGCCTTTCTCTCCAGAGAGATAAAGGTAATCCTAAACCTTGAAAACTGTTGCAAGGAAACCCCACAGGCATTCACAATATCAGAATCTATTGGATTGTATTTCTTTTCTAAATACTGTAGTTCCAGGGATGGAATTTTGTAGTACTGTACACATAGTAAATTTCATAGCAGCATAGATTGTAGGAGTTCTTTAATATTTTCAGGTGCAGGATATTCCCCAGGAGAAAAGATTCTGCCACTCCAAAAACCCACAGTGAGGGGAATAATCAGATTGACTTACATAACTGATAAGAACAAAAAATCCCAAAACCTGAATCCCATCATGAAAAACACTAGGATTGTAGAGAAATGCGATCCGGAAAAAATTAGCCATATAGGATATGATAATGGTTTTTCAAGCTTGATGATTTACTGCTGGCTATAAATTTATTGATGAAAGAATCTCTCAAATTTTCAAATACTCGCAGAATATTTTCTAAATTATTGAGTGAACAAAATTTAAATCGCTCTCCTCCATCAAAATTTCATTCCATTGCCTTGTTTGAAATTTGGCAAACAATTCTTATAATTTTTTTTTTTGCAAAATCAAGACAGAAAAGTGGGGTGCCCTTTTTGATGGGTATAAACTTTCTGGAGCAAAACATTATTGGAAACTATAGGTGCGAGCCTTAAGTGATTACTTAATTGGTAGGTGCATTTAATAATCATTAAATTTTGTTTTACTCAAATACGGTTAAAACGATGAATCATCCTATATTTATTTGTGGGATTATTTTGTTCAAAATATAACGGTATATAACGGTAAATAAAAATTCACTTTTCAAACATGTAAAACTGGGGTGCATATATGCGCGGAAATACATTTTTGGGAGAATTTCATAAAATAAAAAAAGGAGATGCGCGTTCTACTCCCGTAAATAAAGTATTTGATCACACTTCTCCAAATTTGCACGTTTTCCACACTCATCATGGATATCTTTAGAGCACTGCAGGTAGAACAATTGTAAGGGCTCAATATAAGCTGTCATATGAAAATTAAAACGGGGCACAAGAAAATAATTTGCACTGGATTTATATAAAAGAATATCCCGGCGGCGCTAAAAATATTCAGACGGGTTCCAGCATCCGTGATTTTTGGTGGAAGGCCATGAAGGAACTGAAGCCAACCCCGGGTTCGAGTGGAAGGGAGAGCTCATGGTGACGCCGAGGAGTGAGGACACCAAGAACATTTGGTGGGCCTTACCCTCCCTCTTCCGAAAATAAAGGGTCCCTTCTCCATCCACCTTCCTCCCCCTGCAACCCAGGCAACAACAAAAAAAAAGGGCCAGCTTCTCGACATTTGGCATTTCTATCCACCAAGGGTTTTATGGACCCCCGCCCCTCAAAAAGAAAGGGGGCCATCCACAGGGCCGAAAAAAAAATCCTTTGATTCTTGGGTAGGCCGCGCATTCAAAGATGAAAGGAATCCTCAGTGATGGATGCATTGGATGTGGTGATGCAATTGAGAGACATTTTTTGTTGCAAGGAATGAATTAATTTAGGGTGCATTTTAGAATTAAAATGAGGCACCAGACAGTGTCCCGTTCAGATGAACATCTCTTTCTTGTGTTTCACCAGGCACCAATGAGTCAAAGCCTTTCTCAATGGCCCTGGACATTGATAGATTCCATTTTTATAGTGACCCTTTTTTTGTTTGGCTGGGATGCAGGGGGAGGAAGGTGTATTGCCTAGCAACAATCAGCCCCAATTCCTGCATCCCAGGCACACAAAAAAAAAGAGTCACCATAAAAAATTGAATCAATCAATGTCACTGGCCCTGGGGAAAGGCTTTGACTCCTAGGCGCCCCTTGAAACACAAAAAAATTGAATTTCCTCTGAACAGGACACTGTCTGGCAAAAAAAATTTCATTTGAAAGTCATGCAAACATTTTAAAGCATTGAGTGAGGTAAAACTTACCCATTGAAAAATGCCCCAATAAATTAATCCATTCCCTACAATAAAACATTTCTCTTGATTTTTTCACCTATCCCTGTTATGTGTCATGCTTTAATGACATCCTTTAATCCATTCTTGGGGATTCCTTTCTTTTGCAATTTGATATGTTCTGCTAGTTTTCTCACTAGAATTAGAAGGTGTATTTTCCCAATTTTTTCTTGCAACAATTTTGCATAGCATGATTTACAAAAAATCCAAATATCAAAGAAAGAGGCAAGGTGCTAAAGCAGGCACATTGTGGGGATCATGAGAAAGTACTGCAGGATACAAAATCTTGCAGCTTGAAAGTCCAAATGCCAAAAAATCTGGCCAGGTGAAAAACTGAGAGCCTGGATTTATGCATCAAAGAATTTTTTGGTAACTGAAGTGAACATAGGTGTGCAGACAAATTCAGAATTAATTAAGAATCACACATGCAGTGTTGAAGTCAAATTTCATTCACCATGTTTTATGTTGGAATTGTTAATATAATTGTGAAATGAATTTTGATTAAGTTCTACGCTGTCAAGAATGTTGAAAACTAGATCAAATGAGTTCTACCATTGTTGTAGCAGTGTTACAGAAACTTCAATTGACCAAAAAACACTTGACCTGTTAACTCTGGGGGTAGGCCTGTGAGTGCTTGGTCCTATACACTTACAGTATTCTCAAACAAAGATATTTTGAGCTGCTGGAATTTCTAATATGCTGTAATATAGGAAAAAGTCTTAGGTCATAGAAGTTCTTTAATATTTTGGGTGCAGGATATTCCATGGAAGAACAGATCCAGTGATGCAAAAATCCCATAATTAGGCTAATCATGGGGTAGGGTTGAAAATCTGGCAGGAGCAAACAATCCCAAAACCTGAATCTATGCTGATATATGTCAGATGAATCCCATTCAATAATTACAGTGCCTTTGGTAAAAGTGATTTCACAATTATAATTTATTGAGAAATATTTAATGGAAGTTTGACAGGGAAGTTTTGTTTGGTCAAATTTAAGATCATAATATTCAATGTGCATCCCTGAAGTTTTCCACTTCAGAAACAAGGTTGAACTGTCAGAATCATTATAAAAGTATACAGTTTATATTCAAAACAAATGAAGGTTACATCTTCCTCAGACTTCCTTGCCTTTCTCTCCAGGGAGATAAAGGTAATCCTAAACCTTCAAAACTGTTGCAAGGAAACCCCACAGGCATTCACAATATCAGAATCTATTCGATTGTATTTCTTTTCTAAATATTGTAGTTCCAGGGATGGAATTTTGTAGTACACATAGTAAATTTAATAGCAGCATAGATTGTAGGAGTTCTTTAATATTTTCAGGTGCAGGATATTCCCCAGGTGAAAAGATTCTGCCTTTCCAAAATCCCACAGTGAGGCCAATAATCATATTGGCTCACATAATTGATAAGAACGAAAAATCCCAAAACCTGAATCCCATCATGAAAAACACTAGGATTGTAGAGAAATGCGATCCGGAAAAATTAGCCATACAGGATATGATAATGGTTTTTCAAGCTTGATGATTCTGACGACCGATATTTAAATAACTACTTTCTTAGAGAGTTTAAAAGTTTATGAGCGTCTTATAAAAGATTTAATAACTCACTTGTTTTAAATTTAGCGAGAGGAGGTAGTTTTAAAGTAAGGTAACGGTTGTTTGAAATTTGGCAAACAATTCTTATAATTTTTTTTTTTGCAAAATCAAGACAGAAAAGTGGGGTGCCCTTTTTGATGGGTATAAACTTTCTGGAGCAAAACATTATAAATTTCATTCCATTGCCTTGTTTGAAATTTGGCAAACAATTCTTATAATTTTTTTTTTTGCAAAATCAAGACAGAAAAGTGGGGTGCCCTTTTTGATGGGTATAAACTTTCTGGAGCAAAACATTATAGGAAACTATAGGTGCGAGCCTTAAGTGATTACTTGGTATGTGAAATTAATAATCATTAAATTTTGTTTGACTCAAATACGGTTAAAACGATGAATCATCCTATATTTATTTGTGGGATTATTTTGTTCAACATTTAACGGTAAATAAAAATTCAATTTTCAAACATGTAAAACTGGGGTGCATATATGCGCGGAGATACATTTTTGGGCGAATTTCATAAAGTAAAAAAGGAGTGCGCGTTATATTCCCGTAAATAAAGTATTTGATCACACTTTTCCAAATTTGCACGTTTTCCACACTCATCATCGACATGTTAAGAGCACTGCAGGTATATAGAACAATTGTAAGGCCTCGATATAAGCTGTCATATGAAGATTAAAACGGGGCACAAGAAAATAATTTGCACTGAATTTATATAAAAGAATATCCCGGCGGCGCTAAAAATATTCAGACGCGTTCCAGCATCGGTGATTTTGGTGGAAGGCCATGAAGGAACTGAAGCCAACCCCGGGTTCGAGTGGAAGGGAGAGCTCATGGTGACGCCCGAGGAGTGAGGACACCAAGGGCATTTGGTGGGCCTTACCCTCCCTCTTCCGAAAATAAAGGGTCCCTTCTCCATCCACCTTCCTCCCCCTGCAACCCAGGCAACAACAAAAAAAAGGGCCAGCTTCTCAATCCACCCTCCTCCCCAGGCAAAAAAAAAGGGTCAAGATGAAAATCGGATTTATCAATGTCACTGGCCCTGGGAAAAGGCTTTGACTGGTCCACGCCCGCCTGGGACTCCAAAAAAAAAAAGGAATATTCCCTTGAACAGGACACTGCTTCGGGTCACATATTTTATTTCAAAGGAAGCCTATTTAGTTACAGTACTATATGGATTTATGTTATTTTCATTTTGCAGCTAAAACTTTTCTTCTTTTTATTTTGGTGTTTCAGACAGGTGTTCTGGTATACACTACTGTACAGTCAACCACTGTCTAACGGACTTGATTTGTGCAAGGGACGAGTCTGTTAGACAAAAAGTCCTTTACACAAATTCAATTACATAAAAAATTAAAAATTTCAATTTTCAACACTAATTTTAAACCAAAAGAAGTCTGTTTGGTGGATTTTGTCTGTTGGGCAGGANAGAAGTCTGTTTGGTGGATTTTGTCTGTTGGGCAGGAGGAAAAACTGCTTGCACAGCTGGTCTGTTTGGGAATAATCCCTTACACGGGAGGTCTGTTAGGTGGGGGGCCACTGTACTTCAATAACAGCAGAATCAAGAATATCTGGTGCAGGTTTCTTTCAGGCAATAGGGCACCAATTTCTTCATATGTCAATAGTGCACCAGGAGCACAACCAAACTATTTTTTTTAAGAATTTTATATTTTCTTTATCAGTGGCTTCTGAGAATTGATTCATAATCTGAAGTTTCTGGTGAATAGCATTGGGAAAGCAATCAGGAAATATCTTTACCCATAATGTGCCTGGTGCTCACATCTGTCAATTAACTTGGAAAGCTGGATTTCAATTTTCTGATGAATCATTCAATGAAATGTTATTGAATGGAATTCCTCCTTCATTTAGAATGTGAAAGTATTTTTCATGTAAATTCAAATTATTTTTGAATGATTATTGTCTGAGTTAATTTAATACAAGCCTGATACTCAGAAGCACCTTCAAAATGGATTTATTAACCCTCAGA
The DNA here is from genome assembly GCA_905338405.1 of Notodromas monacha. Taxonomy (NCBI): domain Eukaryota; kingdom Metazoa; phylum Arthropoda; class Ostracoda; order Podocopida; family Cyprididae; genus Notodromas; species Notodromas monacha. The sequence goes on from CAJPEX010004134.1 coordinate 21,999, forward strand.
CGGCAGAGGGTTCTTTCCCATAGCAGGACAAAATCAGATTATTTTCATATGCTCCCTCATTTTAAGTTTTTAGAAGGTCATGAAAACCCTTCCAGGTGGTCTGAGGCAAAGTTGGGATTAATCTGAGAAAAGCCAGTAGCGTCCCTGAGCATTTTTTTAATTTTCTGGAAAAATTTTTCTGCCCCCAGGGAAAAAACATCAGGATTTTTCCTGACTTCGTCTTTCACCACCTGTTTTCATTTTTTTCTTGACCTCTCTGAGATGCAACAAAATTTTGCAAAAATAGTCCGACTTTGCCGCCCAAGGGTTAAGGAATCAAAAGAATAACAGATCAAACTAACCTGATGTACATCAGCTTGATTTAACAAAGTCTGAGCAAACCAAAAGTGTAACATTTTCTCAACTCAGATAACTTACTCAGAATGTGTGAAAAGTAAGTTAGGACAACACCATATGCAGTGACAATGAAAATTGGGCAAGTTTGTAGGCTGTGCAATGAAATGACCAGAAGTCATACTCTTGGCAAGTTTCTAAATTTTTTTCAGCAGGAAACTTGTAAATGATCAATTTTTTTGTGGCTAGAAGCACTTTTGGCACAAATATGAGCTCTAGAAGAATTTCTGGTCAAGATATTCCTGATTTTTTTCCTAATCCTATTCATCAGAAACATTAGAGTGATTAGACTATGAATCAATTCTCAAAAGCCACCTATAACCAATTATCAAATTCTTCAAAAAATAGTTCCCTTGTCCTTCTGCAGATGGCATGAAGAAATGGGTGTCCCATTGCCTGAAAGAAACCTGTACCAGATATTCTTGGTTCTGCTCTTGAATTTCAGTATACCACAACACCTGTCTGAGTGCAATCAATGACAACTATACCTATTTACAATATTTGGCATGACTTGAGTGGTTACATCAATAAAATAGAAAGAAATGGCTAATTTTCAATGCAAAGTGAATAATACTGTGTAACAGATAGCTTCTGATTTTTTAAATTCAGTTGCATGTGCATGTACAGTGCTTGTCTGTATTAAATCATAAAAAAATAACCGAGGAGTCAAAGTTGATGCGGGAATTCTGAGGACAGTCATCATCAGCAACACTTTCAGGCAGTTAAATTTCGATGTCCCCCAAAAACCAAGCACTCCTCTGCAGAAAGCTGCGAAATTTTTGAAGGGATTTGATTCAATCAGCAGCCGTCTTAAACAGGGGGCCAGCCCAGGAGTGAAGGGATTTTTATTCCTCCCTGTCAATGGACCCTTTTTTTTTAAGGGGGAGCCCCTTCGTGGATAGACCCGCCACCAAGGGAAATTTTCAAGGGATTCGATAAAATGATAAAATCGACATTTGGCATTTCTATCCACCAAGGGTTTTATGGACCCCCGCCCCTCAAAAAAAAAGGGGGCCATCCACAGGGCCAAAAAAAAAATCCTTTGATTCTTGGGCAGGCCGCGCATTCAAGACGGCTGCCGATTTTATCTCATCCTGCCAGCGTTTCACAGTTTTCTGCCTGTATTCTTTGTTTTTTGGGGACATCAAAATTTCTTAGGCAAATTTGCATGGAAGGCAGGTATAAGACTGCATACAGTAGAATTAATGGCTCAAAAATGCCCCAGGAGAATACTAACTACAGTACCTGGTCTAGAAATTCTGCCTGTATAAAAGTCAGCTATGTGTCAAATTACCTTGTACAGTCACAAATCTTGCAGGGCAACAAATTCCAGTACATTATGACATTTATGACATTGTGAAAGTATGTTGG
>CAJPEX010004135.1:0-23760 GCA_905338405.1 Notodromas monacha
GCCTGATGGGCGTCCTTTGAGGGCGTCCAGGTCTCCTTTTGGGTTTAGCAGTTACAATTGGCGCAGGTTGAGAGGAACCCGCAATTAAACTTAATTCCTGCGGATTAGGATTCCCGGAAGGGATAATGGCAGGATCAGGAGGATTTGTTCCCAGATTTTGGGCTCCCGGTTGACGGGTTACAGGACCTTCAGTCCTCATTTTTTTTGGAGTTTTTTATTAATAAGGTACAAACACAAATTTAGAAGAGTTTTTTAAAGGGGTTTGTAAAGAGATTTTTAGAGACGTACACAGAAAAGAGCACAGCACAGGATAGGAAAAGGAGGTAAAAAATATTTTTCAGATACCTGATGAAGGTTTCTAAAGAACGTGAAATACAGAAACAGATCACTTGAGAAGAGCAGCACACAGACTTAATTTGAGAAAAAGAGTTTTTTTTTTGAAAAAGATGCTACGAATTTTTATTTTGAGGAGAGGATAAAGTCCGATCGGAGCTAGAAAATCACAGGTTTATTTAGAAAATTTTTAGAGGCGCAGTGGAAGCAAAGATATATATTTTACGTAGACAGAACCACGCTCTGCTACCAGTTTTATGTACGGTTTTATTTGAGAAGAAGGAAAATCTGAAGCAAGCCGTACACCTTGCAAGTATTTATTTAGGATAATTAAGTGAGCAGGAATTAATTTAGTACTTATAAGTCAGTGATAGAAATTGGATTTTTTGAAGATAAGTACAAGAAGATAGAAATGAATTCAACACAGCAATTGGCCGGTGCGCGAACCGACCAGGGATTCTCTCCCAAACAGCGCAAGCCTTTGTTCAAATCGACAGGTAAATTTAACAGGATAAATATGCACAACAGTTTTGATAAGAAAATATGCACAACAGTTTTCGCGGACTTGTAAATTTCTCAGCTAGGACGAATTTCACGAACACGACGTAACGCAGCGATAGCAAAATTTGGACTGTGTCTTTACCCCAGAAAATCAGGGGCTTATATATGGAAAAAAGAGGCGGGGGAACTTGGTACCTGCAGGGAATCCCAGCAGCTGGGTGTTGGGAGCAGAAAAACACCAGCTGCTGGTAAATTTTGAGACGAAAAATTGAGATGTTTGTGAAAGGATGCTTTTCCCGCAAAACCGGGTGTCTTTCAAATTGGCGGAGTTTTACAGGGCTGCGCATGTTTTGGGAGACAAGGATAAATTACTTTAGGAGGGAAAAAGGGGGGCATGTTTTTCCACAGCACGCGTTTTGATGAAGTGCGGCAAGTTGTTGTCAGTGTATCGAGTATCGGAAGAATACAACAATGGCCAGCAGCTGGCAAAATCTGGTCTTTCGTTTTGAGATAGTTGATATTCTCGAGAGACGACAGGGATGGGGGGTTATTTGACCCAACGTTTTTCATAGTCCCAAGGATGGGCTGATGTTTCTTACTGACTCCTTAAATTGTTTTATTTTATGACCCTGTCAGGGGGAAGTTTTGCAGCTGCAGGCGTGTCCCGAGACACGCCAATTATTGCTTAATTTTAAAAATATTTTGTCAGTTTTTTAGTTGTTCCTGTCTTCAATAGAAAAATTCCGCACACAAAGAGTCCTGTAAAGCATCAATATTTAGACAAGACCTACTTTTATGCAAGTCAACAAAGAACTGTTCATGACTTTTGGAATGAAACATGAAAGTCATAGGAAAACAAGATATGACATCAGAGAAAGAACAAAAAGTCCTCTCTGCCCCACCATCATGGAAAATTAGCTACAGATGCCAGAATTCACTTTAATAAGGTAAATACAAATGATATGGTTGCAGTACCTCCATGAATTAAACAAGCACTTGATTATACAATTCTGATTGTACCCTGATTATTCAATCCTCCAAATAATTTATTATTGGATTAAACTATGTGGGAGACCAATGCAGGCATTTGTGCCCAATGCTAGAGTGCCCATTTCTTTATGCAAAGCACAAAAATAATTTATTATTGGAGGAAATTATATAATAATTTCGCAATATATATTGCGAGAATATTCGCCATCGAGCAAATATAGATACTTGGTGTTATTCATAACACCAGGAAGAGATAATAGATTAATATATAAATATATATATTAATATTCTTCCATCCCTGTCCTTCCCAGTGCACGTGGACTGACAGACAGATCTGACAGACACGTGCACGGACCCTTGATGACACGCGGGCCCCTGATGACACACACATAGAAACCCTTGCGCATGGCAACCCGCTGAACTGAGTAATACCTGTCAGCACGTGTCAATCATTAGAATGATACCTGCACATGCGCATGACCTACTCCCCTTCTGAAATGTACCCCAATCCTGCGGTATATAAACCCCTGGCAGGATTAAGACATTTAAGCATTTTAGCTCAGGAGACAGTACAGTTCAGAAGGTTCAGATCCCTGTGTCTTGTGGTTATTGTGAATACTGTGTTATATTGAATAAAGACTATTTTTGTCTGGAATAGACTTCTTGTACTCAATCATTTCCAACCCTGATTAAAAGGAGATGCACCTAACTTACTACGTTTCCAGGGATAAAAAATTTTCAATTAAAACTCATTATGGTATAATTTTCTAAGAAATGTCAATTGAAAGTCATTAAAGTGAATACATATTGATTTGCTCTACAACTGCTACATTTTCCTTTGTAAAACATTTTTTTGTTCAGTAGGTGTTCCTCCCATTCTTAAAGGGGTTCTCCATGCAACCCTTGGCTGGCATAGGGCTCTTTGCCATCACAAGGCAGAGTTGAGATTTTTTTGGGGGGTGGGACAATTCAGTTTCACCAAAGGTCAATGGAAATGCACCAAGATTGAGAAGGCTTATACCTTGGACAGTCATGGGTTGATTTCCATCATCTGGCTGAGCCTGGACATTTTTGCGTGCTTTTAATTTTTGGTTTGACCAACAATCACTGAATGGTAGCCTGTTTTGTTCAGTTATAGGTGTTTTGTTTGATTTTCAAGATCTCTCAGTGAATCTAATTGACTCAGGATATCAGATAAAAAATGTAATGGATGTGGACTTGCTCTTTATGCAAAATTTAATGTCCTTAATAATTTTTTTTAATTACAACATTTCCAGTGCCCCACATTTTATTGGACTTCTTCAACTCCTCTCCAACTATGCTGTGCTGCTAAGTGACAATGAAATTCCCTTCAAGTTGAATTTTTCAGATCCCTTGAATTTTTATTGTAGAGAAAGTCAACTGTAGTAACCCTTTGATAATGGAGGGTTTATTTCCATTGTGTAGCAGGATGGGATATTTTTGGGGGCAGAGCATTTGACCCAAGGTCACCAAAATGCTCCAAGACTGAGAATAACTATGCCCAGAACAATTTGGGAGGCAATTTTCTGTTGTTTTCAGGAATCTTTCATGCTGATTCTATGCCAGGAATGCAAGGAAAAAACGCCACCCATTTTCATTTCAAATTTTCTGCAGGATTAGAAAAAAATCATCTGACTTTTTCCTGACTTAGAAGTTGGTACAAAAGTAGGAGTTTTTGAATTTCTAGTGCTCATTTGCACAAAATGTCATGAAAATATTCCTTGACAAGGGTTGAAAATGCTTGAATTACCTTATAAGAAAGTAATTTTGAGCAAACTGTTAGTTAAGCATGCCATTAATGATGTATTTTCTTTGATACCTTCTAGAGTTTTATCCACTACCTTAAAATCAAATGAGAAACCTTATGAAGGGTTCATGAAACCTTGTGAAGGTAAAATACTCATTGTTGAGCTAGTAAAGTGCAGAGAAGAATATCATTTTCAGAGTTATTCCAATTATTCAGTTGAAGCAAGAGTTTGCTGAGTAGTTGATTATTCTATATGAAATACACACTTACTTCTAACCCAGGAATTCCAAGAAGGTATTCCAGCCCTTGTCCTGTGCTCATTATTGTCTTTTATTTACGTACTTATTTACACTTTGATCCAGCTTGACGCTAACTTATATTGAGGTGACATCTGTCCCCAATAAAAACAATCATATTTCTTTCTCTGTCAATGAAACAGTTTCAATAAACCCCACTTTTCCCAATGTACTACCCAGAATAAAATTGCAAAAATGGGACCATGGAACCCAGAGAATAAAATTATCACTTGTACTTTACTGTTTTCACAAACACAGATGTGCTTCCCATGTACTAAAATGCTTTCATATATGAGAAATAATGCTTTGATTTTGGCCACATTTTTTGTTTCTTTCTGTCAAATCACAGATAGAAATAAAAAATAAAGAAATTCTGGGACACAGGGGTTGAAGAGGTGCATGGAAATTAGCAAGTGCCTGCTGCTTCAGGGACGTCAGTTATTAGCATATTCTCACACAGGAAACGAGTACCGAAAAAGCCCGCCCCCAGTGCCGTGAAACACGATTTTCGCGGACGGGGGGCGGAATTCATTTGCAAACGCGCCGCTCTGCAGCGTTACAATACCCAACAAGCCTTTAATAAAAAAATATGTATATATAAATACATGCAAGGAACGTGAATAAGAAAAGAGACAAAGGAAGTATAAAGAGTGAAGGAGAGGACCCATATACTTGTATGTATATATATATTTATATATATATATATATATATATATGTGTGTATATATATATATATATTTATAGGTATACTCCAGCACCTGTACGGCGTGTATAATCACAGGGCCCGCGACTCTCAAGCATCACAAGTCCCCCCTCTTTTTTGCATGGGCTTTTATATGCGCTGCTGGTGGACAGTATTGACAAAACCCACTCTGAGAGCTGCTGCTTTGCTTTGCCACGGCTGCTCTGAAGCTACATTATTTTTTATATTTCATACTTACGCCTGTGTGTGTGTGTGTGTTATATAATATGTTCTCTTTTTTTGTACTATAGTCTCCCCCCTCTCTTATATGTATTCTGTGTTTTTGTGTGGGATGAGATGCCTCTCCTCCTGCCCCCATCACTCCCACCCTCCATTTGCTGGTTGCTGCTGCGTGAGCCATGGCATGCATCATCATTGTGAATGACAGGGGGACGCGTGGCAGGAAGAAAAGAGGGGACTTTGTGGTTACCTGAAGGATGCCACAGGTGGCAGCACCAGTACCAGGCATCCAGGTTTTTTTTTCTAAATCTTTCTGAATTCAGGATATTTTTGCAAAAATTTTTGCCCAGCAAGAGCACTGAAATTAAAAGACAACATGAATCAAGAATTAAGAGCTAATTAGGAATTGGTTAAATAAGAATTAACCCTTGGACGGCGGCAGCCTCCTTTCCATCCCAGGGCAAAGTTGGACTTTTTTCTGATGGGTGTGCATTATATTTTTGCACAAGGTTATGCAACCCCTGCCAGGTGGAGGGGGGGGCAAAGTTTGATTTTTTCCGGGGATAATGAAATGCTGGGAAATTCCTGAGTTGGACTTTTCTGTATTGACCTCCAACCTGGGCTCCTGGCTTTCAAGCTTAAATTTAATCTTTGAATGGGGAAACAACACAAGGCCAGGGAAAAAAAGGGAGCCTTGAAACTTTCATTTTTTCATTTTCAGGTGAAATTTTTCTGTGGAAAATTAAAAAAATGCCAGGATTTTTCTGGACTTTGCACTGCACACACTGTTGGGGTTTTTCTTAATTCCGCTCTGGAGTGCCACAAAAATTTGCAAAAAAAGTCCTATACTTAGCCGCAGAAGGGTTAAGACACAATTGGAGAAAAAAGTCTAATTTTTTTGCTGCTGGAAACAAGTACTTTCTGATGGGTGGCATTTCTTCCTGCATTACCAGCATATAGGAATAACATATAATGTTTTTGAAGCTGAGAAAAAGATTGAACCCTTCCTGGATTTTTCCTCACTTTGGCCTTTGTTGGGCATGCACATTGGGTACAATTACGTACATTCCTAGAAGTAAAGATACATCCCCCTCCTCAAAATTGCAGTGCCAAGAACATCCTGGCACCACAAAATATTTGACAATAGCTATTTCTACCTCTGACCATAAAGTAAAACCTTGTGAAGGTTAATTAATATATATCTTATATAAGGAGCGCATTTCAATAATTAATCAAATCAGTTGTTGCTAAGCTGTGTTATTCCCAACTTATTCATTTACTCCTGCAAGTTGCAAGTCAAACTCCTTTATTTGTTAATCAGTTGTGTTTATTGAAATATATCATCTCCTGTTGAACTATGAATTCTGAACGGAATCCCGGTCCTGTCCCAGACTGAGTAACGCATTTTTATTATATTTTGACACTCAACAATAAATTATATTGCTGGACAATCTGTCCTCAATAGCCTTCTCAGCCTTGGTGCATTTTGGTGACCCACAGTCAAACTGAAATGTGCCTATGGGCAAACAAAAATCCCAAACTTTTGCTGTAGAATGGAGAAGAGGTTGCTGTTGTTCAAGGCTTAACACTGTTTTTGGGCAAAATTTGTGCACCCAAAGACATGGACATTAACCCTTGGACCATAATCAACAGCCTCCTTTCCAACCCACAGCAAAGTTGGGATTTTTTCACCCACACTTTGACCAAAGGTCACTGAAATAAACATGAGTTGAGAAGGTATAAGTTGAGAAAAATTCTATAAGGGTGAATCTTTTTTTACTTCAACAATCTCCCATGTTAATCCTATGCTAAGACAGCAGCAAGTAACACAAACAAATGATCCATTTTTTAGGCACAATTTTCTGCAGGATTTGAAAAGTATGTCACGCTTCTCCGCATCTTAATTCAGTCCCTAATAAAAAATGAAAAACAATTAATATGCAAAGCTAATAATCACAAAACGTTGTGAAAATATCTTGACTTCCACAAGGGTTAAAAAAAACTTGGACTGAGCAGCAAAGCATTAGTGGAAACAAAGTCATTTTTTTCAATCCCTTTGTATAATCATTGGCCAATTTTCAATAAGTTTCCATTTCCTGATCATTGCAAACAGAATAAGCCATCCATGTAATGAAAAAGGCACTTCAAAACCTGATGAAAATTCACTGCATTAAGCTTACATCCACCTGACCATTGTGACCAATATGAAAGAAACTGACTTGGAGCAATTAGGTCATTGAGAGCAACTTTGCATGGGTGGGGTCAGAGGAACCATGAGACTGGCCCCAAGAAAGCATGCATTGGCAAAAGGGCCACATAACCCACTAATCAATGGTTTTTTATTCTTTCTAACTTTTCATCCCATCCCTCTGAATTTTGGGAATGTGTGAAACCTCTTTGAATAAGGCAGCATGAAGTTGACTGGTTGAATCAATTGTCCTGCATTTATCTCTAAAAGCTGCTTGGAAGAACACCAGCTTTTTATTGGAAGAAGTTGTAATGCAACATTTATATGTGATTTTCAACCTGTGGGCAGTATAGAGGGTTCTTTTCTATTGTGAAGTGGGGCCAGGATGTTTTTGCATGTTTGTGCATTTTGGTTTGACCAAAGGTCCCCAAAATGCTACTTTGGCTGAGTATAGCCAGAGTTGGGAAAAATCCAGGAAAGGGGAAGCCATTCTTCTGAAAATTCCTTCAATGCTAATCCTATTGCAGGAATGCAGAAAAAAATGCCACCCAACAGTACATTTTTGTTTTCTTTATGAAAACATTTCTTTGGGAATGCTAAACAAAACTTTGGAATATTTCCTAACTTTGGAATATTTCCTAACTTTGACACTTCTAATCATTCTTGTTTCTCATTTTCTTTTTACTGCTTATTGTGGCACAAAATATTAGTGGATGAATCCTGGTACCACCATGAAAAAGGGTTCAAATAGTTTGGAAGACCATTCTGTGGTACTTTGGACCATAAAAACATATGATTTGAAAATAAATTGAAAAAGCTCTTATTTGATGTTTCTTACTTTGCTTTAGTTCAATTCACTCTTGAGCTGTTGCAAGTCAAAAATGTACAGTATTAACTTTTTGGGCCATCTTTTGTATATGGGAGCCCATTTTTACTGTAACAAAAAATCTGATCATCTGCGCAATTCCCAAGCACAAAATGCAGTATTAAAATTTCCAATGAACACATGACCACTTCACGGGGGTATGAAATCCTAGAAATAACTAGACCATGAAGTCCAGGCAAGCAAATATACATTTTTGTCACAACACTCACACAAAGTATCACAACTCCTTGTGTCCTGTTCTGATGGAAATCTGCTTAAAGTTCCCCCCCCCCCTGTTCTGTAATCTTTCTTTTACATCCCTCTACACACAAACTAACAGTGACAAGGTTATACCCCCCATCACCCCAAAATGGAAACACGTGTCTTGAAGGGAAAGCAGAAAAAAGGGGGGAGTATAGTGGGGGTATCCAGATAAATCCCCCCTTTTTTTCCTCAGCTCTGCTCCTGGTGCCAGTGGTAGGGGTATAGAATAGGACAAGACGTTTTGCTCAGACCTGAGGTTTTATTTCTTTTTTTATTCTTTCCTTCTTCCTCGCATTTTTCTTTTTTCCTTTCCAGGGCGATGATGGTTGATACGGCGTGTCCACCCAGGGGTTCTGGAAAATTGGTTCCGGCCCCTGGAAACCCCCTGACAGCCACTCAAGATGAGAAGGAGCATCCATCAATTTCCGCTTCCGGTCGCTTATCTTTATGGCCATCACCCAGGGCAGAGTGGAAAAAAAAGGTATGGCTAGGATTCCGTTCCCATTCCGAAATTTTAAACTGATCTGGAGGTGCATGCGATAAAGTGTCCCAGAAATCAACTATACCTCCTCTGGACACGGGCATCATTCAAGAAATTATTTTCCAGGGAGGAAATTGGGCTTCTTGCAAAATAATAAAACATTTGGATCATGTTTCTCATTTTTTCAACATTCATGAACTGATCATTGGTGATGTGCTGATGAAAAAATACACATTATTACACCAACCAAACTTATTTAGAATTTCTTTGTCAGCAAATAATGGAGCTTCTTGGGGTGTCATTTCTGAGAATATACTGAGAACATTTTCAAATGTTGAATATCTGATTACAACATTTTAAAAATATCTGTTATGATCTCATGACTTGGTATGAACTCAAATGTGAGAAAATTGATGTAAAATGCTATCACATAAATAAATATTTCAACTTATCAGCAGATGATGTCTGATTAACTTCAGGAATATTAAAAAATACCTTGGGGCATGAATTGAAAAAATACCACATTGGACTTGAGCCCTTTCAATGTATTGAAATGCAGTAAAATTTCAGAAAATGGTGAACAGTATTTCAAAATATCTTAACATCATCTCTGAATGTTTTATCAAAGCAGGGTGCAAAATTAACCACCAAACTAGAAAAATTATTTCATAATCCCTAGTTCATATGCAAAGAAAAGCATTACAGCATTTGAAATGCAGTTATTTTGTAAAAAAAAAAGCAGACTTATTGGTCTTGATGCTGAAATATCTTCCACTGGTCTATGGTAATCAGTCAATTGTTTATACAGGATGATGCTAGGACGCACTCTTTTTACTTTATTAAGTATATTATTCAAAAATAAAATCATAACTCTCTTTTCATGGTTGTATGGGGATATTCCTGAATTTTGGAAAACATATTTACCTGTCCTGGTGGACAAACTGTCCTGGCGGAGAGGTTACTGTAGTTTCCTGTTTAGTTTGAGGGAAAAGTTTCTTGGGTTGGTACTCCAAGAACTCTAGAATTTTTTTTTCAAAAAAATTTGAGCTATACAAAATCTTGCTGAAACAATCTTTCCACCTGAAACCTCCCAAAAATTCCTAAGGTTTTATTCCTTTCCACCTGCTTCCATAACAACAGCTTTAGCTATTCAGAAATTTAAATGGAAAACGGATAATCTTCACATTTAAAATGTATTCTGATCAATTTAATGAAGATTTAGTACAGGTCTTGTAATTGAAATTTCATGATTGGCCATCATGAAATAAAAATGATAACAGCAAGTCATCCCTGCTGGTTCAATTAATATGACAAAACAGAATAAGTTGTCAAAATAGCCCCGTGTGGTGTACTGTATATATGTGGACAGGTTCTGTCCCAAAGTTCCAGCCGCTTCATGAGACACCAGCAGGTGTCGCGGGGAATATTTTGGAGGACATGAAGTGCAAAGTGCATGTAAGGGAGCGAAAAGCATTTGCACCTGACGAGGATCCCACACTTAGCTGTGATCGAAATCCAGGGCAGCCATTTGGGATCCCCCGTGTCCGCCATTTTATCGACCCCTTTTTCGAAAAGAAGGTCCTAATTTTCACCAGCCTTTTTCCAGTGGGGGAAAACTGGCCCCCCTGTGGTGAAAGGAATTGAGTGGTCAGTGATTCACTCTTTTTATCATTCATTTTTTGAAGAAAAAAAAGGATTTTCCAACAGTGCTCTTGATCATTAAAGTGGCTGCAACTCGAATCAAAGAAAAATTTCTGCCTCAGCAAAGCTGTGTAGAATTTTGCATCAATGCAGTGAAACCTTGATACAAAAAACAGTTATGGAAAAATAAATGATAATTTTTCCAAGTCCCAGCAGCAAAAATCCTATTGGGTACATGTTATAAAAATCTTGTTACAACAAACTCTCCAATTCCAATTAAAAAAAATTTTTCAAGGAAAATGTGGTGATTTTCCCAATGAAAAATCTCCAATGAAATCAGACACAGTCTTAAATTTTATATTGAAAATGATGTGACTGTGACTAATTCTGGGGACTTAAAGGGCATGATGTGGAACCAAGGAAAAAATTTCTGAACAATTAAATTTACATCCTATCTTTCATAAATTTTTCCTGGGCTTGGAATTATGGTATTTCCCTGGAATCAGTTTTTTCAAAAAAAAAAGTTCTGGGATACAAATTTTGACTTATCAAAATACAAGTGACAAAATAAAATTCAAACTGGAACATCAGGTGGTGCATTTTTGGCAGAAGAGATGGAATATTGAACAGTGCTGACACCTGGAAGGAGTGAGAGGGCTTCTTCCTATGATTGATCTGTCACAAAATCCCTGAGGCCAGGGAAAGCTTTCTGTGCCACCATAATGCATCAAGGCTGGTATCTTCAAGAGAAAAGCTGACCAGGACATATGTTGGACTGGTGAGATTTTTATCCAGCTTGGATCCCCTCCTGTACAAGATGCATCTGGATTTCTATTTTTTTCCCTTCTTTATTCCAGGGTGAATGATTGTGGTCACTTGACACCTCAGCAGATTTTGGGTGATGAAAAGGGGCAGGGGGATTATGTGGGTGGAAGGCAAGATGGCTTAGGTTCATCAGGGTAGGGGGGAAATCTGGTCTGATTGAGTCTTGACACAAAGTTGTGCCTGTTTTTTTTTTTCTTTAGGAGGGGAGGCTCCCTGGTGTGATCAAAGCTGTTGCATGAGGACTAATCCCTTTACCAGAAGGGGAGGGGGGTAATGTAGGAATATCCTGGATTTTTTTTTGGCCGTTTTCAGTGGGGAGAATGGCAGCTTTGTTTGGATAAGCTGCTTGCTCTGACTTTTATTAGCATTTTCCAGATCAAAAGTAGATATTTGCAAGCCTATTTTAGCATTAAAGGATTTGTGCCAATTTTCTACCAGCTTTGATTGCTAGTCTTCCTCTGAAAACCATCAAGGTATTAAGCTTGAATGAATCTGACATTTTTGCAATTTGAATTTCAAAATTTTATATCCATTTGTTAGTCCTATACTTAATGCCTAAAAACACTATGCACATGACTATTCTCTCATTTTTATAAATTCCACCATTGAATGTGGACTTCATCCTGAAAAATCCCAGGTATGAAATAAAATTGGAGAGGTTTTCCATTTATGAGTGGAGAAAATGACAAGAGTACACCACTTTGAAGTTGAGTATGTTCCAAAAAAGGACAATTTATGTGCCTGAAAAATCATTTTTTTCCCAGGGAAAAGCTTCTTCAAAGGGTGATCCTGGATGTATCTGGAGAGAAGAAAAATGGATGCCCTGCTGTGGCAATCTTGACCCAGCCCAGAGGCATCCATATATATACAGAAAAAAAAAAAAAGTTTGGGGGGTTGAGAGCTGCAGTAAAAGGTGGCACCAGCTTTTATATATTCTTTTTGTATAATTTCTCCCCTTATACCCACATGTTTACAAATCAAGGAAGAGAAGCTTTAATTGCAACCCCTGTTCCAAAATTCAATTCCAAGCGCATTTGCAATTGTGCCTGCCTGAATACAAACACCCATCCCCCTATATGGGGGTTAATTTGATGTGAGCTTGACTGCAAACACAATCTACCCCCGGAACCAAGACCCCCCTGGATCAGGTCCAATGTGCCTTGGAATCCTTGCCACCCTTTGGATATTGGCTCCCCCTGCAGTGAAAAATGTGTGACAGGCTAAGCGCCTGCAACGCCTGAGCCCAGGAATTACCAAGGTGTTTTATTTGCCACTGCTTGAGTAAATCTCTACTGCTGCTGCTGCTGGGGGTAAAGCAAGGCAGACTCTTTGTTTTTTTTTGTGGGTGTGCCCTTTTTCTCTTATTATTCTTTGAACCTGCCCTTTGGAGATTTACTGACTTGCTTATAAGTCTCTATTTTGCCTGCCAGAGGGTATCAGCTCACAAACCTTCTCAATATTTTTTTATTCTCAGCACCATCCTAAAGCCCAATTCTTTCCAAGGTGTGTGTGTTTTGATGCTGGCTGCATCATAAACAACCTCCCCTCATTCTCAATCCAGTATATAGAAGGTAATCTGATATGGACTCTTTTTTTTATTGCCAGTATAATTTGAGACAAAACCCCACAAGCTAAATATCAATGGGAATTTTCTTTGGAATAAAAAAAATTTACTCTTTCATACCAAATGCAAATGATTTCTAATCTATAAACAGGTGACTGATTGATATACAGTAAACCTTGGAAAATGGAAACTTAAATGCAGTGTTTTCTCCACAAAGCTTGCCTTTCTGTGATCTGCATTCAATTTTTTTTTGTAGATCTTCAGCTGTTTTGCATTGATGNCAAGGAAGGAGAAGCAAAATCAAATATGATGAGATTATCAGAATTGTGATATTCTGGCAGTCCTTTTGGGAGATATTTCTATATTAGAATTTGCAGGCAATATATGTGTTACATGGCCATTAGAACACACCAATGACATTTACATTGTAGTTTTTTTTAGTATTATAAAAAACCCTGGGTAATATACTCATATCAATATTTCAGCTGAAATTGAAAAAAGGCTTTGTATCTAAGACAGTCACTCCTGTTTTTAATGTTTTTTTTTACAATCATGGCAGGTGATACTGGAATACAGTACTCAAATTGAAACTCAAGTATGATGATTTTTCAATTTATAACTGCTTACGTTTCATCAAAAATGTGAACAGATCATTATTTGTGATTCAACTGTGACGTGCAACAACATTTTCGAATAATCTCAAAAAAATTTCAAATCAAAGCATCAGCATACATGCCAAATAATATATTATTCTCGGTATTTGTATGCAAATATGACACAGTATTTCAAGATATATGCACCCCATCAGCTCCCCTTGTGAAGAAAGTCCAGCAAGTCCAAGTGACATCTATAGACTGCAAATCCGCAGGTCGAGAGATTCACAATTCAAATATTCAGTAGGTGTCGCTGTAAACCAACACTTGCCAGAAAAATTAGGTCATAATTCCTCTTTTCCACTCAAACTTAGTCAACTGACAAAATGTGACACCTGGGAAGTGCTCATCAGAGCGTGTCGAATAACTGACACCAGGTGCTCCGCTTTATTTATTTATTTTTCAACTTTTCTAACCTTCACTTTATTTTTCCGAATCATATATTTTTGTTTTCTGCTGTACTTTCCGACTCCACCTTTTTCCTGCGTGTCGGAAGGCGGGGTTCAGTTATTCAGTCCTATCCAGTTCCGTTTTGTTCCAGCAGGTGTAATTCGCCAGTTACGATAACGCACCTTTCGCGTTTGTTCCAGAGTTCCAGATAAAAATTTCCGAAAAAAAAAAAAAAAACGATTGCACAGGAAAGAAGATTCCCCGGGATTTTCGTGTTCTCTGGTCGATCCCAGCGATACAATTTATCGATCGCATCGGCGTCGCAGTAATAATAAAAGAAAATACAAAAAATAAACAGGAAACCATTTTGGCGAGGATAAAAAATTGAAGAGAAGCCGTAACTTGTTGTCGGCAAGAGGGACAGAAGAATACAATAAGGGGAGACAGACACAAAAAGCTAAAACACGCGGGGACCGGAGATTCGGATCGGCTCGTTTTCGGATAAATAACGGAGTCACGCGATTAAAAACCTCACGTTATGTATCCCTTGTCCTTAATCCCCCAGCTAATCCCAAGTATATCCCCGGAGTTTCTATACCGCATAAAAAAAATTAGGAGGTATATAACATACCGGTTTTCCACCTTTGAAGCCTCAGAATATACACCAAAGAAACCAAGGACCAGAAATCAGTTGAATAACAGGGATGTCCAATAATACAACAAAGAAAGAAAAAAAACTATGTGATATGCATGAGTGGGTCCCTGTAATAGCTTGAAAACTGCAGTGACCCTACAGACCTCCCCTGGGTATTTTTACCCAACAGACCAGCTCAGCAAGCATTTCTTCCTCCCACACAACAGACAAAAATCCACCAAACAGACTTCTTTGGGTTTAAGATTAGTGTTGACAACTGACAATTTTAAATGCTTTTATATAATTGAATTTGTCTAAAGGACTCCTTGTCCAACAGACTTATTGTTTGTTGCACCAATCTAGTCCATTACACGGGGGTGGACTGTAAATACAGGTGAACCTTGATAACTCAAACCTTCCTAAGTGGAATACCTTCCAAAGTCAAATTTTCTGTGACCTGTTGACCATTATCTTCTTAAAAAAGGAAAGAAAAAACCAAATATTTATATGTTTTAAAGGAAGTGAAGGGCTTGATTGGGCAAATGAACCGCTGTCCTCAAGTTCAGGAGCCTTTCAACTCATTGAAGAGGCCATTTAAGCCACCAAAATATTACCATTTATATTTTTTTTTCAAGTTTCCCAGAGAACAAGGCTTTGTACTCTATAGTTCCAACCTATAAAAGTCAAAACCTCTCTGAGTCAAATTTTTGCAGGTCTCGAAATTCAACTTGGAGAGATTTGACTGATGTAATTCAATGGTTGACATTTTGGCTTGGGTTGATCAAGTGAATCAATATTTTAATAAACTGGAGCTATATATATTATTATGAATCATTTCCAGAATTGAATAAAAATTGATTGGATGTATGTACAGTACTCACTTTGGGCACTTGAACATTACTTGGACAAATCCTGGTCCTGAGTTTGCTGTTCAATAACCAAATTTCTCACTGTAATGAAAATCGTCACGAATTCACAGACCAAAGAACACTTCGAGTCGACTTCAACGGAGGAATGAATACAAATCCCGAAGACTTCAACCTGAAAAAATGATGTACGACCTTCAGAAGAAAACCAGAATTTCCAGTTTTCTCCTCATCCCATCATCAGAAGCTTGTGCACATCTTTTAAAAAATTCTTGTTTTGGACCGGTTTCTTCGAGAAACCGAATAAGCCGAAATATCGTGGTTTATCGAAGAAAAAATTATATGTATTCACTGCTGATAATAAAGGCGAAAAAACTTTGAGACCCATTAATATATTTTCACTTCGCAATAATCTCGACGATTGAATATTTTTTAAAGGCATTTTTTCGGATATGAATGTATATAGATGGTGAAATTAATTTTGTAAAGGGAAATTTAATTCTCTACAGCAACACATTTGCCATTTAAAATTCATGCAATATTTTCTTTTTTTGCTCTTTTTCCTGGGAAAAGCTTGGTTTTCGTCCAAGATATTATCTTTCACATGGGGGTAATGAGTCGGGCGAAAAGCGTCGTTATACACGGAAATCCTTTTGTTTTCGCTGCGCTTTAAGCGGAAAGTCATGATTTCTTTTATACGTATTTGTTTCCTATAAAAAATTTAGCGGATTTATGGCACACCGGGCTTATTGTCCAGCACGTGATTTTAGCACGCTTTTTTGCGTGTCTGACTGCGATATATATACTTTTTTTTCCCTAATCTTCTGTCCCCCAATTTGCGGCTTTTTGCGTGCGACGTCACGCGTTGTAATTTTTTTGTATCGTAATAAAATGTATTAGTTTAGAGAAATTTTGAAAAAAAAATGTTTACACGTGCGAGAGGCGTTTCTTGACATTTGGAACATGGTTTAGAATAGAAATTTGTTGTTATATGCGTGTGTTTCATGAGATTTTCAACGGTGGCAAAAGAAAAACGCGAGCAGGATTTTTATGTCTTTGGGATACTAAAATTCCAATATAAAAATTGGAGGAAAATTATGAGTGTGGCAACCATACTTTTAAATTTTGAAACAAGAATAAAGACACTACAATTCAATGAAATACAACTCAGCAAAACTATTTGAGCAACTGAACACTTTTCCCGGCAAAAAATACAGCAGTATAATCTTGTTACAACACACAGTGTAACATTATGAAAATTTTTTCAATAAAACAAACTTGTTTCAAAGCCCTGGCATATTTACTATAGGGTAAATGCCATAAAAATATTTTTATGACACAATCACTAATTCCAGTATAACACACGTTTTTTTGGAAACCTGTTGTGGTTTCTTGCAACTAATTGTTGGGACATAATGTGAAAGGAATGATGAAAATTATTCAAAATTCACTTGAAAAAATTATCTCTCACAATTTTTCTTTTGGTGCTGTATAGGAAAGATGGAAAAAATATACACAACAAAATTCATGTTAAAAAGGGTTTCTATGCTTGAGAAACAATACTGATGCTTGAAATTTTTAGCCATTTTTGGAACATCCACCTTTACACAGATCTTTTCAGGAATTGCTTAGAAAACGTTACTCAACAAAAAGTGCTGATGTATACACCCATTATTTGGATTAATTGCTTGTTTTTAAAATATAATTTTTTTTTCTCAAAATATCAGTTTTTTAAAATGCTGAGAAATATTTGAAAAATCCACAAAAGGAATATGTTGAAAGCATGCAGGTTTAATTTTCAGAAAATCTTCCAATGAGTCAAAAGTTTTGAAAATCTCAATATAAAAATTAATCCATTATAACAAACTTTTTCTGAAGTCCCCAGCAGGAGTTTGTTCTAATGAAATATTACTGCATTCTTTCTAAAATAATACTGCGACACTTTTTGGTCAAAATTCAGAGCAGAAATGTGTCGCAAATCTCCTGATGATGCATGTTTATAATAATTTATCCCATCCCTGAACGTCCCTCAAGCAGTGAAGAAAAACTTCATTATACCAGTTCAGATTTTTTTTCAAGTCAAAATTTCCGGTTTTAAAATTCCGAAAAAAATTGTGCATGCAGACAAGACATTTTCTTGAAAACCTCAGCATGTTTTTTTTTTTTTTCCAGTACACTACAGTACATGGCGTGTTTGGGATGTTTCGATGGGGGGACGAAGTGGGTGCAGGCGTTGGCTCTGGTTCGCGACCAGGCATCCGTAACGAAACTGGGAGTGGCTTCTGCAATTCTGTGTTTCGTCCCCGTCGTAAACTTTTACCTCGTATGTTTTTTTTTTTAATACTCGTGATTCTGTTTTTGCTGCACAGTGATTCCAAAATTTTCGAACCGGGGGATGATGAGAAGCGAAATAAAATAATGACGAGTCCCCGACACTGAGTCCATCCCGGGAAACAGACGCGTCCGCAACTCCGCATTTTTTGTCCGAGTCTTGATCAGTGTTTCATTCATGAATTGATTCATTCGAGTGCAGTATTATATCGAGCATAATCAGTGAAGAAAATCCCAAAATCAACGAATGTGGTCAGTGGATGCTAACATCAGTATGCCGAATTAACAACCCACAAAACAACAACAAAATAGATGGGGACTCTTTTGTGGGTCTTCCTTCTTTTTGGGGCATCAGCAACAGCTCAAGGCTAGTTTCCAGTTCCCTAAATTTTCAAATCAAGCATTTAAAAACTTCATATGCAAAATACAGAGTGTGATGAAGGCACAGTGGCGTTTTTCGAAAAGACAACGCTGCATGAGCTGACATCTACTGGAAATGCAGTGCGGCCCACGAAGCTTGAGACGCGAGGAGGTGGAGTAGGTGTCACTGCTGTTTGCAGCAAGGCCTGCTTGGATCAGGGAACATCTGGGTGTCCCGGGTTTCTGCTGAATTATGCCACTGCTGAGTGTTTCTCATTGGACAGGAATACTCAGGGAATAGAAGACTTTCTTCAACCTGCCAGAGGAGTGGTTAACTACTTTGAGAAAGTGTGTCTGGACAGAGGTTGGTGAAAAACTGAAGAAAAAGTGTTTTGTGATCATTTTCTCTTGGTATGTACAAGCCCAAATCCATGAACATGTTCAAAATTTTGAACATATACAACATTATGATTATCAGTAGGATATTTCATCAACTCATTGGCAATAATTAATGAAAATCCTAATATATTGGCAAACCATACTGAGAGCATTGACAAAGTTTTGGCAAACTGGACCTTCTCTTGTTGGCCTGTTGCATTCATATGATTTAAACAAAAATCGTGTCAATAAATGAGCATACCCTCAACCCTATTCCAAATATTGCTGGCCAGGAGGATGTGGGGAAAAACACAGGTTTGATAATGCTTTCAATAACTGTGAGAAAATATTCTGCACTCACCTCTGTTGTCCTAAGTTTTGTAAATACACATAAAGTATACCAGTAAAGTGCTAACTCAGATGTTGAATAAGTGGAAAACCTTCTGGGTGTGATGAGCCAGATATTTTCCAATTCATGAATGGTCAATTTTTGTTTCTGGAGCATTTGAGCAACTGCTATTTCAGGAAAGAATGGTTTCTTTTTTTTAATTGAAAGGTGAGCAAGGTTATACTGTACATCATCTAAACCAATTCCACATTTCTACCTGAAATAGAAACACACACACACACAGGTTTTTTCACCAAGTGACAATTGATCTTACAGTGATTTGCACTGGATTCTGTTCTATATAGAAACTTTGCTCACAGATTTTCACTTAAATCCACTCATAGTATTTCAAGGAGCTAAATTTATGCATTCCTGCTGTTTTTTTATGAATCTCTTAAAATCATTCTCCCTTATTCCACCTAGATTCAGTTATATTCAAAAATGTCATTAATTTTCAGAGCTGACAAGGGAGTGCAGAAATCGGATTTGGGCATTTGAGACAGTACCAGGACTTGGAGTGGTGGAAGGTTATGCTCACCAGATGCTGAAGAGGATTGTTTCCAGAAAGGACTGTGAAGAATTGTGTCTGAAGGATGGAAAATGCAGAGCAGCAGAGTTTGACCCAGTCTTGACAACCTGCAGTCTGACCAGGTATGACAGAAGAAGGACACCAGAGTCTGTGGAGCCAGTGAGAAACACCCAAAAGGTCTACCTGGAAAACCAATGTCATGATGGTGAGTATTTGCAATGAATTCCATGATGAATTGGACAATGCTTTTATTCATAATCCAATGAATGTTTGCCTAACTTGATAGTAATCAGCTGGTTTGAGGAGAATCAAATGAGTGATCATATGCAGTACAGGTGAAGGGGAATTTTGCAGGCAATTTATCTTCAAATTTCTTGATAATGGTATAGTTATTTATTTCATGAAGAATTAAATTTTGTGGAGAAAAAATGTAGCACTCGGAAAATTTAGTCATCAGTCTAACAATAACATAATTGAACTTCATTTGTGGCAGGATTTTGTTGCATTTTTAACATGCTTTCATTTCTGGCAGATTTGGAGGACTGTGCATATGAAATCCAAGATGAAAAAGAAGTGACATTTGTGGATTTTGCTGTGTCTGCAAATTCTGCTGAGGAATGCAGAGTCAAGTGCGATAGGAATGCAAATTTTTTGTGCAGATCTTTCACATTTCTGTCTGATGGCAACATTTGTCATCTCAGCTCAGATGATACTAGTGAGTCCAACATTGGAACCATCAATTTTTTCTGAGTATCTCATGCAAAGTTACATTTCCAACACAGCTTCAGCAGGTGTCACAGCTTTCACACCTTCAAGAGGCAGGATTTTCAGTCAGAAGAAGTGTGAGAGGATTGCCAATGGGGGGACAACAGAGACTGATAGGCCAGTTAGACCTGGGCTGACAAGTACTGAAACCCCTGTCAGACCTGGATCAAGCACCCAAAGACCCAATCCCACCAACAGACCTGCAACCAGACCTCCTACCAGGCCTTCTAGACCTTCCAGACCTCCAAAGTATGACCCTGACAGACCCATAAGACCTTCTGCTAGACCAAAAGGTGAGGACTTTCCAATTCAAACCAAAGTGCAATCAGGACTAAAGTTGTGTACATTGTGTGAGCAGCTGACAAGTGTTTGTCCAGAGGAGGTGAAGAGGACTTTGAGAGAACTGCAGGATTCAGGGTGAGAGTTGGTGATAGAAGAGGATCCTTTCTGCTGCACAGAACCAGGGATTATGCCACTCTAACAGCATCTTGTATCAGAGAGTGCAGAGCATCCACTGAATGTGTAGCCTTCTTCATAGACTACCCAAAAGGGGAGTGCTTTGGTGTTGATGACAAGTCAGCCATTAGGTTGGACAGGGACCCCAATGCAGCCTTCTTTGAGGGTGTTTGCCTCAGAGGTGAGATATACATTTTTTAAGGCATATATACACGTGGTACCTTGAAATTTGACCTCCCACAATTCAACCATTCTGTAATTTGATGGTCAAATTTGCTGGGAGGTTGACTTGCAATTTGACCTAAGCCCCACAATTTGGCCCACAGATATAAGAGCAAAAATGTCATATAGTACATTTGTAGAAAACATTGCATTTGACGTTGCTTTGCAGCTTGACCACTTTGCAATTTGACCATAGTCCTGCAGTGGGATCTGTACTATTTATAATTAATCACATTTGCAAACAGGAGGTGGGTGTGAGAAGTTCTGGGCATTTGAGAGGCTACTGGACCATGAAATGACTGGGAACCCCATAGACCATCTCAGGACCAGGAACAGAGAAGAATGCATGGAAGAGTGTCAAGAAAGGCGCTGTGGGTTAGTATATTTGAGATTTTAAATGCATGAAATGTGAGCCACACTAACCCTAAGCACCATTTTAGTTCAGCCAGCTTTGATGAGAGATCAGGAGACTGTGTCCTTTACCGTGACACAAGGTACACCAAACCAAGAGCCCTCAGGAGGAGACCAGGGTTTCACTACCTTGAGAACCAGTGCATCCCTGATAGTCAGTATTAGAGTTGGATTTTTATTATGTTATAATTTTGACATTATATACAGTACATATATAATTTTGAGGATATGAAAGACGTTCTTACAAGCGCCCGGAACCTGACATGGCATTTAGTCTCACCACCAAGTCAATAGCAGCAAGATCCCAGGAAGCTTGCATGGATGCATGTGATGGAGAAACTCAGTTCACCTGCAGGTCCTTCACATTCTTGCTTGACCCAGTGAGTGAGACAATGGATGAAGTTAAGTACCAAGTGTAAACCGTGAAGCCATATTTTTCTAGGTATCTGGAGACAGTTGTTTGCTGAGTAGTGATCAAGCACAACCAGACCTACAGGAAGCCCTGAAAAGAAACCCTGGATCCATATATGTTGCCAGATCATTGGCTGGAGCAGGAAGAGATGACTTTGGGTCCATTGATCCAGGGCCACTGGAGAACAACTGTATTGGAAGGTCTGCTTATGAGAGGACCTTTGGATATGACTTGCTGGCATCTGGAAAGTGAGGACTCTTGCTGTATACCAGGATTAGAATCTGTGTGTCTGAAGGCTTTCCTTTTTTTGTGACACTGTCTTTAGGGAACTGATTAGAACCAGAGCCTCAAGAGGGATCACCACAGAGTGTTTGAGTGCATGTACTCTTTTGGGACCAAGACTGTGTGCAGCTGTGGTAGTGCAAACTAGAGTGGATCTTGAGCAAAGGTGTTTTGCACTATCCAGAGTCAGTGGTCCTGACAACAGAGACCTTGCTGAAGCTGGGGACTCTGTTTACTACCAACCCATGTGCATGTCTGGTGGGTACCACACTGACTTGAAAGTTGCTCCATTTGCTCTTTCAAAAGTTGAACTTGTTTCTATTTTTCAATATGGTCACTACAAATTTTAAACTCAGTTTTCTCAAATTGATGGTTTTTACTTGCTCCCATTCATGGTATTGTATACCAGCAGTTACCAAGTGTGATATTTAAAACTTTGAAAGCAGTCAAGCTGTGAGAGTACCACCAGGAGATTTTTAGTGCAGGACAGATCTGTAATTTTTTATTGTTATTTACCTACTTTATGTGCCTAATTATTCAGGACATTGATAGTTGAAGTCATCATAATACATGGTTTACAATCATCTATGTATTTCATTTTGCAGACAGAGCCCCTCCTTGCAGTTCTAGCTGGGTGATAGACAGAGTCCCTGGATTTGAACTCATTGGCTTTGAAGACAGCATAGTCAGGGTGGCCAGCAGAGAAGACTGCTCAAATGCCTGCCTGGAGAAAGAAGACTGCAAGTCAGCCACATTTTCACTTTTCAATGGGGAATGCAGACTCAGCAGAGAGTCCAGGAGGACCAAGCCTCAGGCCTATAGACCAAACAGGGCTACAGAGTACCTGGAAAGCCAGTGCACCAGAGGTTTGCAGACTAAGCACACCTTTTGTAGCCACTTTGGTAGCTGCTATGGTTGGGCTGGTGATGAGAGTGTTGTGATCTGCTTTTGCACCAATTTGATGCTCTGTAGATTCATCTTCTGTAGATCTATGAACTCACCCAATAAAATTTGAGATACTGAATTGTCAATAAGGGCCTCAAACTTGAAGCATGGTTGCAATATTCATATTCTCATGCATCCTTTTTTGGTGGTAAATGAATGAATTTCCATATTTGTTTGAATTTTTCCAGGATAGAATTGACACTTTAGTTTTCAGTTTATTTTCAAAATTTTTGCTGCAGGTGTCATTCTGATGTTAATATTTATTCAATGAAAAAATTCAAATTGTTTGAGGCACACTTGTGTCTTTTGCATTTCTTTAGTAGTGTGCACAATCACCTGAACTTTGCAAGGCCACACTTTTGTTACTGTTCTTCTTGTGAACATGGTTTTTTTTAATGTGTATGAATAGGACATGTGATGGTGCCATTGGATTGTTTCTGTGAAAAATCGAATGTTGGTTCAAAAAACAGTTTGGTTTCTTGGTAGACTTTGGTTGGGACAGTAGAATACAAATTTTCTGTTCAAATGAAGTGTCTTTGAACAGTTTTGAGTACCAGCCAATTGTACCCTGGACTTGATAAAAGCTTTTCATCCCCAGAGGAATCCTGTTCTGAGTATTCCCAGTATCCTGGAAGGTATTTACCTCTTGTGGACAAATTTGAGTATGGAGTCCGGGACATTGATGACTGCAGAGTGGCTTGTGACTCTGCAGTGGAGTTCAACTGCAGATCCTTCAACTATGTGGAAAGACAATCAGAGTGTTCCCTAAGTGCTGATGACTCTCTAACCATTGGGTCAACTGAGATACTGCTGCCCAGCAGAGACCACATCTATGGAGAGAAGGGTGTTTGTGAAAATGGTGATTCAATTTTTGCTTGTGTCTTTCCAAAAGCTATGTACATGGTACCCCACCATTTGACCCTAATCCATTGCTGGGCTAGGGTTGAATTGCAAAGTGCTTGAATTGGGAGAAAATGTAAAATTCAATGTTTTCTACAGTTCATTTCACATTTTGCATCTCCCTGCTCAAATTGCAAATCAACCTCCCAGCAAATCTGACTGTCAAATTGTGAAACATAAAAATTGTAGGAGGTTTAATT